>VDFB02268933.1:0-24981 GCA_007258455.2 Sequoia sempervirens | reverse complement strand
TATAGGGTGTCTCCTAGGATTGTGAATCAAGAAGTCCTATGGGAAAAAGGTTTTCTTTCGGTTTTTTGTTAAGTAAGAAGGTATGATACCATGTTGGACATAGTCAAACATATATTGGTACCAACGACATAACAAACTAGTTTTGATTCTGAGAAATCGAATGCCAATATAAATAGTTGCTCCACGAGGAATTTGTATTTGGGAATATTTTGTGGAATACCAAGAAGTGAACCAATCATTGCCATTGTGTCATCCACTCTATTGTTGATCTTGGGACCTTTTCAAATAATGACAATGACAAAGTATTGCTTAAAACTATCCACCATTATTTAATATGGCATTAGCTTGTCATCTTTTGTTTGGCATTCATAATTCACTTGTCTTATTACTAGTTGAGAGTCTCCATATACTTGTATTTATTTTATCCTCCATTCTATAGTCATCTTTAGACTTGTGATGAGTGCTTCATATTTTGATATGTTGTTTGTACATGAGAATGCAATTATATAAGCCTCATTTGGGAACTTTGCTATTAGTGGATGGTTGTCCTCGATTCAAGATTTTGTTATTTGATCTACTATGATTTATCCCTTTATGGAATTTCTATCTGCATATTCTATTTCAAACTCACTGAGTATCATTACCCACATGGCTATCCTTCCTATTAGAGCTGCTTTTGCTAATAGATATTTCAAGGGGTCAATCTTGGATATTAATTTGATGTGTCTATTCAATATGTAATGCCTGAGCTTTTGGGCTACAAAATCCACTAAGATGCATACTCTTTCAATAGGAGTATAATTCAATTCATATCCTACCAAGGTTTGACTGATATAATATACAACTCTCTCCTTATTATTTTCATCCAGTTGTGCCAATAGAGCTCCCAGAGATGTGGTCATTGTAGATACATACAAGATCATTGCCTTGTCCTGAATTGGTGTCATTAATATTGGAGGAGTGAGTAAGTACTCTTTAACTTGTGAAAAATCCTGGTCACATCATCCATCCCATTTGAATGTTATATCCTTATGAAATAAATGGGTGAATGGATGACACTTGTCTACTAACTCCATTATGAACCTTTTCATGGACTGGAGTTTCCCTTGTAAAATTCTCAACTGCTTCAATGTTTTTGGTGGAGGCATCTCTAGTGTAGCTTTCACTTTGGTGGGATCAACCCCAATGCCTCTTCTAGACATAATGTATCCTAACAGTTTTCCAAATGTTGCTCCAAATTCACACTTCTTTGGATTGAGCCTCAAGTTGTATTGTTTGAGCCTATCAAATAATTTTTCTAGGTTGGTCAAATGGTCTTCTCTTTTGATAGACTTCACTAGTATGTCATCCACATAATCTTCCATAGTTGTATGCATCATATCATGAAAGATTGTAGTAATTGCTTGTTGATAAGTTTCCCTTGCATTCTTTAGACCGAATGGCATGACATTCCAACAAAAAGTTCCCCATGTACAAGTGAACGTTGTTTTATGTTGATCATTAGGTGATATTTTGATCTGATTGTATCCAAAGAAACTCTCCATTAGTGATATCATTTCATGTCATGTAGTGAGATCTACAATCATGTCTATGTTGGGAAGAGGGAAGTCATCCTTCGGGAAAGCCTTGTTTAGATCTTGGAAATCTATGTAGATTCTTATGCCCCCAATGGGATTGATATCGGTACTAGATTCAAAACCCATTCAGGATAATCAATTGGTCTGATGAAGCCCACATCCAACAGTTTATGTAGTTCTACCTTTACCAAAATTGTTATTTGTGGATGCATCTTTTGTAGCTTTTGCTTGATGGGTCTAGCTCCAAGGAATATGGCTAGGTGATGTACAACTAGTGTTGGATCTAACACTGGCATGTCTACATATGTCCATGTGAATTTGATCTTCCTTTCATCGATGAATGCTAAGAAGTTCGCCTTTCCTTTTGGATCAAGTGATGCTGCATGGTATGTGATTTTGGGTGTTTCTGTTGTGCCAACATTGATAAGTTCAACTTCTTCAACTAGGAATGTTGACTTCTCCCGATATTTAGAAATGGGGAGATTGAATCCTCCATCTTCAGGTGCCTCATAGAGGTTTTCACCCTTATATTTGTCCTTTATTTTTCTCTTTTCAAGATCTGATAGAGCCACATCTTGGTTTTCCCAAAAGGGGATCTCATTTTTATTTTTACATTATCCTTTTCAATTTTGTGACTAGAGGACACAATCTCCCCTCTAAAATATGCTTCTTATTTGAGTTCCATGAAAAACCCTGTTTTATGATCTCCCAATGGTATACCGATTCAAAGTCCCATAAAATTTGCAATAGCTTCATCATTTTTGAATTGATCCAAAATAGGCGTATGATGTTGTTGGTCCTAATTTATTAACTGTGGGTAGTAGAGGGGTAGGCTATCATTACTATTTGTAAAGCTTATAGCAGTTGTTGAAATGGTCAATATCGCTTTGGTATCATTCTCCCATTGGGTACCTAGATCATCATCGCTAGAAGCAAGGGAATCCCATTCATATTCGTTAGAGTCTATTTTATAAGTATAATCTTTAATTATAGGTTTGCTAGGTCGGGTAGGAACTATACTTATGCTAAAGATTTCAAATAGGTCCTCAATTGGTAAATCATTGTTTATAAGATAGTAGGTATTCAATGTCTTAATGCCAATAGAAGGAGATCCTTCCTCAAAAGAGGTATATCTAGTGTTTGGAGTGAGCACATCTATCAAACCATAGCCTAGTCCAATGTTCTTCTTTCTTTATTCCACTATAATAGGTTCCCATTTGCCTTGTTTGTGTTTCCCAACGCCACCTTTTCCAGTGTATCCCATTTTTTTAGCCATCTAATACCCTTTATTGCTAGGATCAATGGGAAAGGGTTGTAGTTGTATTTTTTCATGTTCTTTGTAGATAATTGATGAGAGGTCCTCTTTGAATATTTCCTCATCTTTCATATCTCCCCACTTGGCAAAGATCGTGGGTTTAGCTACCATTGTTAATGCTTGGACATGTTTTATATCCTTTGGCCCTCCATAAACCTTTGGTGTTGGGGGAAGCATTCCAATGCTAAAGGCTTTATTGAAATGATAGTTTTTGTTTCCTTTATCAAGTACTTGAATCTTGATATTAGATTTTGGTTGTTCACTTGATGGGGGTTTGATGGAGGATGAATCTAGTGATGCTCAATCAATGTATGAGAAGTAATCAAAAGATATATTATTGTTGGGTATTTGTTGAATCTTTTTATACTTTTCCTCCAATTTAGCACAATAGTGGAAGGGTTCAGGATTGACATATATAGTAATTTCCTTATCATCATAAGAAAACTTTAGGAATTTTTGAAATGTAGATGGTATTGCTTTCAATGCATGGATCCACAGTCAACCTAAAAGAAGGTTGTATGGAAGCTCAAGATCTAGTACTTGACAAGTAGTTTTTATTATCACCATTCCTGTCTAAACAGGTAGCCTGATCGTCCCTTCTAAATTGCACTCCATATCATCATAAGCTTTGATGGTGATGCTCTTCTTTTTATCTATGAAATTATCAAAGTATCCCAATTGTTTCACAAATTTTAAGGTATAAATGTTTAGACTTGTATCATTGTCTATGAGTACCCTCTTGAATTTATGTTTGTGGACACCTAGCTCTAAATAAAGAGCTTGATTGTGAAATGATCTTTGCGGAAGGTCTAACTCAAAAAATACTAAATGGTGAGTGGACTTGATATTTCCAACCATGGCTTGAAACTGATTCGCATCAAGGATGTTTGGGACTGATGTTTCAGTAAGGGATTTCTCAAATATCTCTTTATCTGTTAGCGACAATTTTAATAGCTCAATGATGGAGATTAGGATGGGAGTTATCTTAAGTTGGTCCACAATGCTATAGTTAGTTGATGGCTTACTTGTGGCCTTTACTTGGGTTGGTGCTCCTTGGATGGTTACTCTTCCCCTTTGGGTAGTCACATTACATTCAAGATCTCTGCCCTATATAGTTAATGCACAAATGGTATGATCACACTAGAGATATATCCTAGAATGGTATCCTCTCCATAAGAAAAGATGACTTTACAATAATCTTGTTCTTTTCCTCTGTTGTTTCCCCTAGAATGGCTAGGAATTGGATCCTTGTAGACCTTGAGATCTTTATTTTTGGGATGAGGTTTAATGTCTACCTCTCCCTTTTTTATTAGATCTTGCACGATATTCTTGAGTCTCATGCAGTTATTGATGGTATGCCCCTTGATTTTGTGAAATTCACACGTCATTCTCATTACACCAAGGGGGTTTGAAGTTAGGTTCCTCATAATTTGGTCTGTCATTTATTGTGATGAGGTTATTTTGGACTAGTTTGTGCATAATGACCTCAAGGGTTTCTCCCAAATGAGTAAACTTTCTTCGCAGTTGGTCATAGTGTCGAGGTGGTCTCCTTTCGTTATCCTATCCTTGATTCTATTTTTGGTTGTTGGGTTGGTTATTTTGAGGATAACTGAGTTGATTATTCTATTGATAATTTGGTTGTTTGTTCTGTTGATAACCTTGTTGTGTTGTTTGAACCTAATTTTGCAGTGCATTGGGAATTCACATGTTGTGTACAACCTTAGCGTCAACTACTCTATCATTGGTTACATTCTCGTTCTTCACCCATATCTTGGGTTTGTCATTCAAAGTAGAAGGTTGATCTTTTGGTTTGTAAATTTTGATTATTCCTCTCACAACAAGGGCTCTTTCGATAAGTATACCCTTTAATTAAATATCATTCCACTTTCTCCCTTTTCATTAAATCATGAAATTCCCCTAATTGTATAATTAAACCTTTGTTTAATTATCAATTACCTAATTAATCTAATTCCCCCCACTTGCAAGGGAATATTCCTCCTTTGCACATTCCTCCAAAAGGAATATTCCCATGGAATATTCTTTCCCCTTTTGCACAATTAAACTTTGTTTTAATTTACTAAATATCTATTTTCCTCACCCATGAGAATATTCCAAGGAATATTCTCTTTTCTTCACTCATTTGAAAAAAGGGAATATTCCTTTTTGCAACAAACTTACATGACTTCATGTGGAGTTAAAAGTATGTTTGTTTGAAAGAATGAGAACCCTTGATTTTTTCCTTGATCCATGCGATAATTGATTCTCATCCATTGATGAGAATCCATGATCCATGTTTCATCTTTCCTTCATCCTTGACCATTGATTAACCTTTTAATCTCAACCCTCCATTTCTCATTTGTCCTCCTATGAATAGGTCACTACTTGGACACAAATGGATCCATCTTTTTCAAAGAAAACTCATGTTGTTGAAATCACTCACACTCACACTCATACTTAACACTTTTTTAGTATCATTTTAGCTTAATTAATTGCATTAATTACCTTAGCTTCCATTAATGGCTTCCATGGTAACATAGATGCATTCATGTAGCTTATTTGGTACTTAGGGTTTCAATATTTTTAGCATAGAATCCATTTAGATTAGCTTTGCACTCACACATATTGATCATTTTAGCATAAATCATGTTAAAATAGCTTTCATCATGTTTATTTAGCTTTAAAATCATGTTTCATCACACATCTCACAAGGGTTTCATTATTTTTCTTCAATAAAACTAAATGAAACAAGCTCATTATCCAAGGTATTGAGAAATGATCATTGTTCGACATCAACATGACACCACTCCCCCAATAGGATAAGTTTCAATGGATTATAATAGGTATTTCTAAAGCTTTTGTAGTTTAATATGTTAAGTTTTTAATGAATTCCTAATTTAGTTTTGTTGAATGATCTTTATTGGGATTGATAAAGCCCATAATAATATGCCATTCAAAACCTTCAAAAAATATGTGGTGTGAACTATTTAGGCACTGCAATAAGAATTTTCCATGTGGAGGGATATTTGAAAGAAGTTTTCACCTTGGAGCATCATGAAAATGATGGCGATTCACGTGCAAATGCTTTGTGGAAAGTTCTCAAACCATTTTGTGAGTAAAAAGTACTATTTCGACCTCTATAAAAGTGCCTGAAGCCTTTCCAATGTCTTAACAACAATTTTAGAAATATTTTAATTATTTTCAAGTTGCTAGAAAGCTCTAAAACTTCCAACAATTGTTTCTCATGACTTGCACATGTTTCTAATGTAATGGCAGCAATGAAAGTGCCTTCTCTTTGTTGCAAGATATATGGAAGATGTTTTAAAGTGTTTGGGCATTGATTTGGTCAATGTTGTCAATGGTTTCTTAGTGCTTGCAAATTGAAATGACTTGTGTAGTTGCAAAAATGACCTAACTCTTTCTCTCATGATCTTCATATGATTTAAGCACCATTGTAGTTGATTTAAATTCTCACTAAATACTATTGATGCTAGGAATTCCAATGTACAACAAGGAATGTTTTATGCATGATTTAGCTTGATAGAAAAATAGTTGCCAACTAATTATTTGAAAAAATGCCATATTTGATGATAGAGGAAACAATGAAATTCTGCGGAAATCAATAGGTAAATGTGCTAAGTAAAGTGCATTATTTCAATACCAATGAAATGTGTTTTTACCCAGAGTTGATAGTTTTACTTGCAAGGGTGAAATATAGTTGTAAAATATGTTTTTACATGTAGGTAAACAATTTGCACAAAATTTTAATCAAAGTGGAGTAGAATAAACTTTAATTGCAAATGAAGGAAAATAAGAAGAAAAGTGATGATTAAGATATTGCTATTGGCAGGGGCTGATTGCAAAATTGAAATGACTGGGCAATGTGACAATGGACGTTGATGCATAAGCGGGTTCACAGGGTTATTTTTGGGTTTTGCCGGGCTACGAAGGGAGAAAAGGGCATTGGACAACGGTTGTATTGGGATGAGGTCGCAATGACAGGTGTCATCGCAGTGTTGTTTGTGGTTCCATAGCAGATACACTATTTTTTGGTTGTCTCCAAGATGAAATGTAATGTTGTTTGATGGGAGTAATCAAGTGTTAAATTTCTCTCTTCTTGCAAATCTGCTATAGAGAAATATTTTCATTATTGCTTTATATCCAAGGGATAAATTAAATGCTCTCATGAAAATAATAGGAATATTATACTTTCAAATGGATTGCTTAGTATGATTGTATTGCAGGTTTTAGAGATATTATTAACATCAAGTGGTAATGTAACAAAATATCATTAAGATATGTTTTACATTGTTATATAAGATCTAGGATACATGACTTTGTAGCCCATACTCATGCATCGATCATTCTTGTGAATTTTCTACTTCTAGAATGGTTTAGATAATTTATGAATTTTAATAAATAATTTTCTTTTAAGTTTAATTTATTAGATTTTTTGTGTTTTCATGGAGTTTAAAGAGTGTAGGGGATATGCTTAAGATTTATTCATTTATTACTCCTTTATGTATTTGACATGAATACATGTTTATGTAAGTTATTAGTTCTCAGTATTATTCAAAGTACTAGGGATCATACTTGAATGTGGTGAAATATATAGCACCCTTTATTCATACATTTGAGAACATTTTAAACATCCATTTTCAAAGGATTTATGGTTGCAGCTTCACGTGAGATTAACATAATATTGAAATTAATTTCAATCAACAAAATAATAATCTAGTTGGAAGAGAATTATAATAATGATAAATACAAATATAAAAAGGAGACATGAGGAATATTACATTCACAAATTACTCATGGTTCATTTGAGGAAATAAATATTTCTACAAGGAACCTACAATATGCTAAAGAAAAAGAAAATTGGACCATGCAAGATAATTAAGAAAAAATCTACTAATGCATATGAAATTGAATTACTTGAGTATTTTGGAATTTACTTGAGGATTATATAAATATTCTCTAGATTTGAAAGAATAGGTTGAGGAAATACAAGATATTTTGAGCAAAAGGATTGTGTAGAAAATTATAAACAAGGTTTTTGAAGAGTACTTTGTTAAGTGGAAAGATAACTATTTGAAGAATGTACATGGATGTCCAAAGATAAGGTTGAAAATTATGGTTTCCATCAAGTTGAAAACCTTGAACAAAAGTGAGAGGATCACTTTTTTGTATGTAGCTCGAGTATGATGAAGGAGCATCCCAAGCTTGCATTTAAGCAATCATTTGTTAACTTGAACTTTTCTTCATGATTTATGTTTTATAAACGTTTTTCAATCATTCTTTCCATTTTATGGCAATGTTATTCATTTTACAACATCACAATTACACATTTCATTTTTTAACTTCAAATTAATCATTTTCTTAGCCAACATTTGTCAAGTTGTGCAATAGTGTATGTGAATAATTTTAATTATGGTTTTAAAAATAAAATCTTGATTTAATTTGTATTTGATTATTTTTATTATTACATCCTAATTTTGTTGTAGAATATAATCATAACTATATTGCGTGCCAAAGTATTTAAATCTCTCTAGCCCCTCAAATAGAAAGGATGAGTCCATCTAGCCCCACCTAGATGCATTCATGGCCAAAAAGACTACAAATAGTGGCCATATGAAGCAACAATCCCTAGTCATAGGGAGCCCACCATCAACCTCCCAAACTAGGCATAAAGCAATAAAAGCCAACAAAACCGCTAAAAAACTCATGCAACAAATATATAGCCTATGAATGGGTAATCACCACCAAAGGGGTTGTGCAACAAAATTTGTGAGGCATAGAAACCCTCCATGATTGTTCTCATGAGATTCCTTAATCCATTTTCATGGTTCAATCGTATTTTCTCTCATATTTTTCTTGTGAAATTGTATAATATTAAACAGATAAATACATATTAAACAATTTTTGGAAAGCTAGTGACTAAGGGCTACATACTTACAAAAATAGTATTTCCAAATTAATTCATTTGATCCCCCAAAAGCTGAAACAAAATTATTTTTTGTTAGCATTTTCATGGGTGTGAAGGAGGCTCCATCGAGAGTTTGACTTAAGCTTGGGGTTCTACCCAAGAGTGTCTAACCTAAGGGGATTTGGTTTAACTCCCTTCAATCAAACCCCCTTAGATGGAACCCCTCTAGTCTTAAATCATGCATTTTTTCTAAAAAGTGCATGATTTTAGACAAACATGAGGATGTCTTACAAGTGGGACACACTATTGTGGAATCACCCAATCGCCTCTATCCATGCACCCATACTATTGATGTCTTAATAGTATGATCAAGATATACCCTTGGTATATCTACAAGCATGCTTGGGGGTCAGGGTATCCCAATATGCTCATACACTCAACATTGTAATAATGTTGTGGCATGCATGTAAAATTTCAATACTTGTTGCCAATAATCCTATATAAATCATCATACAAATGCACACACACATTTCCCACAAATAGATAATGACATGATGCTCCATGTCTTAGACTAGATGACCAAGTATGAAATTAATGATCCTCGACCATATAGAAATATAAATGCTACAACTATAAAAAAATAACCATTTGTGTCTCTTGGACATAGTACCCACTAGGATGTCTAGTAAAGCCACCCCTCCTCATGTGTGACCTAGTCTACTTGTACAATATTAATAAACGGCTATGTGTTATTGATGTGCAGTACGATAGTCAACAACTACTTGCCTTCCACATGTTGGTATTATAAAGGTATACCACAAATCCTCAAGTGTGGTAATTGTCTCTTCTAGTGGCAAGTGAAAGATTTGCCACAAACACTTGCTTCTCACACAGTGATGATCTACCACACAATAACATGGGGACAAAATGTAAGGGATAAAAGTGCATATCCTACCCTTTACAACTTTATTTTACCCCACTTTGGGCACTGTCATAGTGTTTGAATTAACTTGTTTGGTGTAGAATCCAAGTCAAATCCCAAACCCGTTGCCTAGAATCATCTTTTTCATTGCCTTATTAATATTACATGGTTTGAACCCATGACTCCCTTGCTTGTGTGGACTAGATCACACCATGCGACAATGAAGAAAATTCAAATTTGAAATCTTTTGGACCAAAGCTAACATTTCATAAAAATGATCATTGCGCAATCAACCTATGCACCAAATACCTTGAGTTGAACAAGTAGAACCGCGCCTTTATAGATAGTCCTAGATCACTAGTTTTGATTAGAAATAATTGAAAGATTACTGCAATCATATCTACAAAAAGAACATTTAAAATAATGTTTCTTTAGACATTGCATCAATTCGTTTGATGACTCTATGAATATTGTACAACACTTCAATAGGGTTTGACTACTAGCAATAGCAAGAAAGTATGTGATCTTCCCACTAGCAAAACAACAAATATAATTGTACCTTTTAGCACAACCCTATCTTCAACAAGTATACAAAACAATTAAACCATGATAAAAAGATATAAGCATAAGACTATCTCTTATCACTTGAGAGTAAACATTTTCCAAATCTAATATCATCCCTATTTTCAATTGTGAATTACAAGGGAACAAATAAGCCATCAATGAAAAGAGACATTCTATTTATCGAACTTAACTAGGTACTTATAATTTGTTGCTCGATTACTAATTTTAAGGAGATGTTCAATCAGGAAATTGAAAGTAAACCGAAATCTGGGGTATGTTTAAAATAGCATGATTCTTAATAAAATAAGATAAAATGCAATCGTCAGTTGGGGATGTAGCTCAGATGGTAGAGCGCTCGCTTAGCATGCGAGAGGTACGGGGATCGATACCCCGCATCTCCAGAACTCCGCTTTTCTGCCATCGCGATATCTAACATTTTCGAATTCTTTAAATATTAAATTAGAGTTTTGTGTTTCGTCTCGAAGAAAACTGCAACAAAAATTAAATTTCCTTATAAGTGGGTATTTCTCAGCTTGCATTTTTTTGAAATTTAAATTTAGTGAAACGAGAAAAATTTAAAACTGGGATTTTGGGTTTTGAACCCGACGTGAATCGAACACGCAACCTTCTGATCTGGAGTCAGACGCGCTACCATTGCGCCACGGATCCCTGATGGCAATAAAAATGCACCTTATTTATATGATATATGATCGTTTGTCCAATTCTTCTTCAAAGCGTTTTCTATTATAAATGGATAAACCTATTTATCTTTCTTAAACTACCACTCCATATCTCTTATATTTCAATCTCCACATCACACTTTTATGATACTTTAGAAATGGGTTTTGATCTCACAATATTTGTTCGTATTCACAATTTCTTTTTAAATAAATTATTTTTCTCAAGTTTCACACACTTTTTAATATTTTCTTTTAAAACAATTAAACATATCCATGTGTTTCTATTTCCCCTTCTTTGTATGTTTATATATGTATATTCTATAATTTTTCATATCAATTTTAATTTTTCTATATGAATTTTAAAATATTTGACAAGATAGCAATTTTCATATATGAATTTTTAAATATTTGACAAAATATCAATTTTCATAACTTGACTTCAACTTAATCTAGTTGATTGATAGATGATTCTCCAAACAAAATCATTTTACTAGACCAAAGCACAATATTATACACTCTTAAGCATTATATTCCAAAAGTCAAAATGAAATAACATATAATTATCCTAAACACATTTAAAATACAATTCCATAAAATATACAAAATCTCAAAATAACATTAAAAATAAGATATTTTTTTAATGAAAATAGTCCTATATTAAAATGGTTAGTTAAAACATACAAACAATTCTTAAAAATATATGTGAAGCATGGAAACGCATGCCCTTAAGTCAAACTAACCTAATCGAGAAACACAAAAGTCATATGGCCTACAAAAAAAAACACAACAATAATATAAGAAAAATATGACCCACAAGGGAAACAATTGTTAAGCCACAAGCTCAAATATAGCTTAAACAACCATTGTTACAAAAGCTATCAAGTAGCAAGAGAAATAAATTATAGCCTCGGGCAAGGGGTCTTACCTATTAGAGTTACCCCACCCACCATTTGGAAAATCCTTGTCACCATCCACTAGCTCCTAGTTACTGGGAGATGCCTTTTTTTTTTTTTTTTAATCTCCCTCAAGATTGTCTAGTGATTGGGAATCAAGCACATTATGACCAATTCTTATAAAATATATAACAAGCATCATATAAGGGAATTTTCCCGGATTAGAGATCCCACCCATGCCATTGAAATGATGTAGGGGAGTGATAAGCAAGTGGTGTGCATCCACCCTAACAATCATATAGTGAGGCTACTCTAAAGGTTGATCAATTAGAGATGGAGAAAAACCACTCTAGCAACTATGAAAGTGGCACTGAGAGGCATCATAATAATTATGCTACCACTCCCTATTGGGGATCCAATACAATTTAGTCAAGAGGACAAGACCCTAACTATAGTACATAGGGCATTCACCCAATCTTCAATTATTATTTAGAAATGTTGAACTTCTAAAGTCACTTTATTGGATTGAACTTGAATCTACATGAGCACATTGGAAACCACTGGCGACTTGGAATGAACAAAGAAATCAAGATCCATTTTAAAATAAGAAAAAATAGCAGAATTCTCATCTTTCCAAGAATGATCATGCTACCACTACCTATTGGGGATCTAACACAAGTCAGTAAAGAGGACATGACCATAGCTATAGTGCATAGGGCATTCCCCCAATGATCAAGTACGATTCATAAATGTTGAACTTCTAAAGCAACTTTATTGGCTTGAACTTGAACATACATGTGCACATTCAAAACCACTAGCAACTTGGAGTGAATGAGAAATCAAGATCAATTCTAAAATGAGCAAAAATAATAGGGTTCTCATCTTTCCAAGAATGATTATGCCATTGCTCCCTATTAGGGATCTAACACAAGTTAGTAAAGGGGACATGACCCTAGCTATGGTGCATAGGGCATTCTCCCAATGGTCAAGTATAATTTAGGAATTTTAAACTTCTAAAGCCACATTATTGGGTTTAACTTGAATCTACATGAGCACATTGGAAACCACTAGCGACTTGGAATTAATAAAGAAATCAAGATCCATTTTAAAATAAGAAAAAATTCTCATCATTCCAAGAATGATCATGCTATCACTACGTATTGGGGATTTAACACAAGTCAATAATGAGGACAGGACGATAGCTATAGTGCATAGGGCATTCCCCCAATGATAAAAGTATGATTAGAAATGGCAGAGCGAAGGAGAGACCAGGGGACGAGACAAACTCAGGAGTTTTGTGGAAGAGATCCAAGTAGGTGGCCCTTTAACCAGCATAATGGGGGAAGGTTGCAGAACCCACAATGGCGAGCACCGCAACAACCATGGAAGGCTCTTGCAAAAAATGGTCAGAGTTCTATTCAATTGGAAAGTGATAACCCAATGTTTTTGGATCGAGATGTGAGAAACAAATGGGGGTACGCCAATATGTGGTTGACTGGTCCAGTGGACATGAAGAAATTGGAGAAGAAGTTCTAGAGACCAAAACAACAAGCAAATCATCAGTCAGCGGAATAGGTAAACCCTAATTTTGAGCATACTACAGTTATTTCCCTAATGATTGATGAAGATTAGGAAAGAAGTCAGATGGAAACCAAAATTTTAAGGAAAAGATTTTTTATGAAAATTAGTGGACTGACATGGGTAGCACTAAAGCGGGTTCTAAGAAGTGGTGTGATGAACGGTGAGGAAAAAGCTCTGCTTGATACTTTGAAAACTACCTAATGGCTTTTCTCCCGTTGCATATGTCACATGCCGGAATAAAGGAATAGTTTTTTTCTTGATTGGAGCCTTTTCTTAATGGGGGGAAAGGGTTTCTTTCTAAGAGATTGGACCCCAAATTTCAACCCTAAGAATGAAGCCATTATGGAGGTTATGATATGGATTAGACTTTACAATCTTCCACATGAGTACTGGGATGAGGAAACCCTAAGGAAAATAGGTAACAAACTGGGTACTTTTGTAAAAGCGGGTGAGGCAATTACAAACAAAGACTATAGTATGTATGCAAGAATATGCATTCTTTGGTAGGCGGTTCACGCCCTTCCCAGGATGGTAGAGTTAAAAACTAGAGAGGGCACTTGGAAGCAAGAGATTGAGGTTGAAGAAATAATCGAAATGTGCTCTATTTGTAAAGGACTAGGGCACCCTGTTGGAGATTGTAAGCATTTGGAAAAAGGGAAAGGTTTAGATTTAAATGCTCTAAATGATCTTTTGATTTTTAAGGGAAATCTCTTTCAGGAAGAAAATACAGAGTTCCTTAAAGTCATGTTGAATCACCAGGAGCTTTTTGTTGAAGATCAATGGAGTTTACAAAAACTAGATGTATTCTTAAATATGTGGGCTGATGGGAAAGATTGTGATGGTAACAAAATAATGGATTGGAGACCAGATGTGGTGGGGAGGATTCTTGAGGGTTCCCACTCAGACTTGGCACCTATATGGGGCACCAATGAGCCCTTAGAAAGTGGGTATGTAGAAACAAGGAATATATCAGATGCTTAGGATAGAGTCATAATGGGTTCTCCCCCAAAGGAAAGTCCTAGAAGTTCAGGCAAGGGGGCTACAAGCAATGATTAGAGTAGAAGGGTTGAAAAATATTTTGACTCTGCAAGAAAAAAATCTGGGAAAAATATCACTCTAGAACAGGGTCCAGAAGTCGATGAGTTATAGAAGACTCCACAAGCGCTTAGAAAGAGCTTTGAAAAATTTAAATGGGATCTTTGAGGAGAAATCCCAGAAGCTTAACCCGAAATTAGACAAACTCAAAACACTATTTTTGTGGAAGAAAAATCTTTTCAAGTGGAGGATAACTATGAAATGACAAAATCCTTTTTTAAAGACATCCAAATATCCCCAATCCATAATATGGAGAGCTCTTTTGAAGAAGTTGGAGAGGAGGGGAGTTTGTATGAAGATTTGGAATCTGAATCCCCAACTAAAGAGGAAAGGGAAGGCGAGGATGAATTAGGCCTAAGATCTAAATTAGGAATTGTGGAGAAGAGAACTTTGGCTCAAACGCTTGCGAAGCAAGGTAGAGTCAAGGTAGGGGAGAAGAAAAAATGAGGTCCAAAATTTGCAAAGGAAAAATTGGAAATTGCAGGGAGTGCTTCAAGTCAAAAAAAGCTAAGATCAGGAAAAGGCTATGCCTTTTCCCAGGAGCCATGAAGGTCCTATCGTGGAATGTTAGGGGTTGCAATGCCCTTGACAAGATACATTTGATCAAAACATGTTTTGATCAAATGAAGTCATATATAGTTCTTTTGTAGGAATTAAAACTTAGTGGGGATGATACAAACTCTTTCGAATGACATTTCGGTTCTTGGAAATGCTTCATAGTTGAAGCAAAGGGAGCTTTTGGGGGTAATGGTATTTTGTCAAGAGAGGTGGTGGTGGAGGCTCAAGAAATTAGATCAGGTAAATCTTGGCAATGAATTAGTGTTTTCTCAAGGGAATTGCCTACAAACTTAAATGTAATAAATGTTTATGGGCCTAAAAATTGTTCATAGATGAAACGTGTTTGATGTGAAATCTCAGAGGTTCTTTAAAACAATGGTGATCTTTTGTTCCTTTCGGGCGATGATTTTAATGCAATCTTACGACCATCTAAAAAGAATGGCGGGGTTGGCTGGGTAAATCAAAAACATAAAGATTTCAATAATTTTGTCATAGACAATGGTCTTTTTGACATTCAGTTCAAGTTAGGCAATTTTACTTGGACGAATCGATGAAGTGGTTTCTTGAATATAGTTGAAAAATTACATAGGTTCTTTTTAGCTAGCAATTGGGACAACTTCCATTAGACCGTTTAGGCCAAAATTCTTCCTATTACAGGTTCAAATCACTATCCCATTAGTGTCAGAATTCAAGAAGATGTAGTTCCAGATAGATGCCCTTTTAAATTTGAAAAAATGTGGCTTAGGGCTGAGGGTTTTTTGGGTTTAGTTGTTGGCTAGTGGTCTAATGCACCAATAAAGGAGGATAATAATGCTTTCATTTTTTCCAAAAAACTTCAATATGTAAATTGATTTGTTTTACGAATCTATGACAATTTCTTTAAGAATGCTTAACAATTACAATTTTAAATCCAACTTGATTCAATAGAATAATCGCACGAACATAAATAAAAATAATGGAAATAACAAAGTGATGAAAACATAATGAGAGAAAGAGAGAGATGCAAACAAAGTTGATAACAAAGCTTGTTGTAAAAAACAACTATGTCTCTGAGCCCCTCTCCAATGAGTGGACCGATCCAATTACTTCTCCAGAAAATCAGTACAATATGTCAGCATAATCTCCCCTTGGTTTACAAAGAAATTTGACAAGCCCTCCATCAAAGTGCGCAAGAGCAACCTCCTGAATAGCACAAAAAATTGAGCAAATTTTCTCCAAGGAATTTTCTTCTCTATCACCACTTAGCTCCCATCCTACCCTTCTATCCCTTTTTATACACCAATATTACCCCAATTGGTTAGTAACCAATTGATTTTACAATATTACCCATACAAGTACAAATCTCCCATAATCTCCCTTTTTTACATATGAAAACAATAATCCCCCCTTAAAATAATCCTCAAATCTTCAATAATTAGTTAAAGCCCTTTAACATGTTATTCTCGGGCCTTAGAGGTTTTATTTCAACCTCTTTAACAAATTGGAGGATTACAAATTTTAAATATTTAGGTGAAAATTTAAAAATAAGAGATTTTGGTTTTCAGCTTTTATCAAAACCAACCAATGCCAATATAATTTTAAAGCCATTAATTTATTTTAAGCCTCCTTAATTATCATGTAACGAGCTTCTACAATTTAAAAGGATTAAAATCCTCATTTATAGGGATTATTATATTTAGGAGAATTAAATCTTATTTAAAGATTTATGTATACAGAGGGATTTTCCTTTTCATGAAGAGTGGGAAGGAAAGAGGATTTTAAGGCATGGATTAAGGGATCAAATCCCACTAAATCCTCCTTTTTATTTAAAAAAATAAAAAATTAAACCATATGTTTTTTTTTCTCTTCTAATAATTATGGTTTAATCCTTATTTATGCCAACTCACTACTCCTGCCACATCACATGCCATGTGTCTTTCCAAGTGTCAAGTTTTGGTGATGCCACGTCATCGTTTTGATCAAAACTTTGATTGCCCATAATTCCTTCATACAGACTCCAATTTGCGCAAAACGAACATTGTTGGAAAACTCTCAACGAGCTCTTCGCATTGATGTCAACTTTGACCACTTTTGGTGACTTTGAATTTTCACCTTTTTCTAGTCTGAGCCCCTAAGTTGACCGACATTTAACCAAGCATAAATCAAGCTTCGTACTTTGTTTGATTTCGTTCGAGTTGCGTTGGAGTTAGGATTCCAAGCTCTTCTTGGTGATGTCAATTTTGGAGACAAATGAGAAACTTCAAATTTTGACGAAGATCCTCTGGATCAGTCCTCCCCACTGGAGAGCTTTTGGACCTTTGAAAGCTTGATTACTCATAAATCAAGTGAGGGTAAAGTTTCCTCACTTTACCAATGTCCATCCATTTTTCCTTGCTTGGATTCATCCCCTTCAATCCCACTCTAAGGTACTCAACTTCACCTCTTCGTGAAGTCCTGATTTTCCTGTCTAGGATGACATCCTCTGGCAACTCTAACATGTACTCCGGTGAAAGATCATCAACTGATGGAACCTAAATGTTTGTGTCTTCATCCAGTATCATTGGAGGCTCATACAACTTCAAATTCTCAACATTGACAACTGAATAGATGTGCACGTATGGAGGAAGATTAAGGAGGAAGGTGTTGGTTCTAATCTTTTCCCAGATCTCAAAGGGACCATACCGAATCAACTTGAGCTTCCTTCCTTCGCCTTGCATTCTTTCCTTGCTGATATGTAACAAAAAAAATTCTCCAACCTAAAAATGGTGATCCATACGATGCTTATCATGTTGAGCCTTGTATTTGGCTTGACTCTTCTCCAACTATGCTTCCACTGCTTGATGAATTGCTTGGAATTTCTAGATGAACTTTAAATCCTTATTTGAATCATGGCATCCATCTTCAAAATCGTCCTTCCCAAAATCAAAATCCATCGGTTTTTTAGGCACATAACCAAAGCAAGTCTCAAAAGAAGACCTCTTTGTAGAAGAGTGTGACGCATGATTGTAAGCATGATGCACATAATGAAGACTCTCATCCCACAACTTGGGATGTTTGTTGTAGTAACCTCTGAGCAAATGCACAACTGTCATGTTCACTACCTCTATCTATCTATCGGTCTGCAAATGGAAGGTTGTACTCTTCTTTAGTCTAGTGTCCATGAGTCCCCACAAAGCTGACCAAAATTCCCCTAGGAATCGAGAATCTCGATCCAATACAATAAAAGTAGGTAACCCAAAGTGAACCCATACAAATTGAAAGTACATCTGAGCTATCAATTCAACAGTGACCTATTTTTTACAAGGCATTAAAATACACATTTTGTTGAACTGATCAACTACTACAAACAAGTAATCATGTCCCTTCCTAGACATAGGTAACCCCCCAAAAAAATCCATTGAAACACTTTCCCATGGACGAGATGGTACAGGTAGAGGTGTGTACAACCCCAATTTCCTATTACTAGGCTTACTTGTTGCACACATGACAACCTCTAATATACTTAGTTACAATTTCTTGCATACAAGGCCAGTAACAATATTTCTGAAGTTGAGTCATTGTCTTGATTATCCCAAAATGTCATGCAATCGATGAGGTGTGTGCTTCTCTGATTACCTGTGCTTGTTCATCTTTTGGAATGCATAACTTTCCCAAGTGAAACAACAATTTATCTTGCACATAGTAATCTTTCTCTTCTACATGTTTGCCTGCAATTAGAGTTGAATAAATTTCCTTAAAGTCTTCGTCATTAGCATACTGTTCCTAAAAACTTTCATGTACCATGGAACTAACTTTAAGGATAACCAAAGAATTCATAACAGGAGGCCTAGACAACATATATGCTACTTTGTTATGGGAACCTTTCTTGTACTTAATTACCAAATGAAACTTTTGAAGAAAACCCATCCACCTAAAGTGCCTACTTTGTTGCAGTTTATACTGTGAATGCAAATACTGAAGTGGCTAGTGATTAGTGTGGATTACAATTTCTTTCCCCATTAAGTAGTGTTTCCATTTTTTAACACTCTTAACTAATGCATAAATTTCCTTATCATAAGTAGGATAGTTAATTACTGCACCTGAAAAGGTCTTAGAGTGATAGAAGATTGGTTTACCTCCTTGCATTAGCGCTGCTCCCATGGAAAATCCACTTGCATCTGTCTCGATCTCGAATGGTTGGTGTAAATCTGGTAAAGCCAGAACTGGTGTTGTGCTCGACTTTTCCTTCAAAGTGTTGAAGGCCTTCTGTTGTGGACCTCCCCATTGAAATTTTTTCTTCGTACTGGTCAATGCGTGCAATGATGATGCAATGTAGGAGAAGTTTGCAATGAACTTTCTCCAATACTGGAATGCACCTAAGAAACTTCTGACTTTAGTGACTATACTTGGTTTAGGCCATTTTAAAATAGCTTTGACCTTCACAGGGTCTACTTTCAATTGACCACCACCTACGACATAGCCTAAGTACACTAAGGATGTCTTAGCGAATTCGCATTTAGACATCTTTACAAAGAGTTTTTCTTTTCTCAATACATCAAAAACTTTCTTTACATGAATTACATGATCTTCCCAAGTTCGACTGAATACAAGAATATCATCTAAATAGACTATGAAAAAATCATCAATAAAAGGATGAAAGACACCATTCATGACTCTCATAAATGTAGCTGGTGCATTGCAAAGCCCGAAGGGCATGAACAACCACTCGAACTGTCCATGTTTTTTTCTTAAATGTAGTTTTCCAAATGTCATCTTCTGCAATTCTTATCTAATGATATTTGCTACGCAAGTCTAACTTAGTGAAATAAACTGCATGTTTTAATTGATCAAGTAAATCATCAATTCGGGGAAGAGGATACATGTTCTTTATAGTTATCTTGTTCAGGGCTCGATAGTCAATGAACATTCTCCAAGATCCATCTTTCTTTGGAACCAACACAATTGGAGAACCACAAGGAGATGTACTAGGATGGATGACTCCTTTTTCCACCAACTCCTGAACTTGCTTTTTGATTTCCTCATTCTACAAAATTGATAAACGGTACATGTCGATGTTTGGAAGAGGCACATCCTGCTGTATCTGGATTTCATGTTGTATCTCTCTCTTAGGTGGCAACCCCTTTGGCTCCTAAAATAAGTCATTATAAGCATAAACTATTTTGACCATCTCAAGTTTACGCTCTGGATCACACCCCTTAAATGCTTCATCTTTTTCGTCCTCTTTGGGTTTTACAAGCATTAATACAAATTTCTTACTAGAATTGACCAACCTTTTCATCTGACCAACATTAACTAGTGCAAGATTAGTCTTAACTTTGTGTGCACGTACAATGTATTCTATCCCATCCTTAAAGAGATGATACTTATTCCCCCCCTATAAAAGATTGCTTTTTTGTCATACAAATAAGGATTTCCTAACACAAGCCCACAAATATCCAAAGGAACAACATCTACCTCTACCTCATCAACAAAGTTTGTAGTGATAGCAAATTTCAATTTACATTGTTTGGATACCTGCAGTTGAGCATAATTGCAAAACCATGATCCAAGCGGATATGGATTTGGATGAGGTGATGTAGCTAGATTAAGTTTCTTTACCACCTCTTCAAATATTAAGTTGACTTGAGAACCCATATCAAACAGTGTGTCAACCTTAGTGTGCTTAGTTATGACTCGAATATGAAACAATTCATTCCATTGTTTATCAACTTTAGGAGGAGTAGATACTTTACTTGTACTTTCATTTGCATTAGAAATATTTGCATAAGAAGAGATAATTATACCTTTCCCTTTACCTTGGACCCCAACAACAACAATTCAAGTTTCATCTCCAGAGTCAGATCCAAGATCTTGGTGAATCGTTGCAACAGTCTTTTGCTTGCCTTTATTGCCTCCATATCTTTTTGACCTTAATTTGGGATGCATCTTCCAACACTTTGAATCAGCATACCCCTCTTTCTTGCAATGGTAGCATGTGGGCTTATCACCCTCCTTAACTGTAGTTGTCTTCTTCCCTTTTCCTTTATCTTTGTCTTTTTCTTTACCCTTAGACTTCCCCTCAGACTTCGATGGTTTCTTTGAGAAATTATCACTGAAAGTGTTCTTAACCCTTGACTCTAAATGAGTGGCTTGGACTAACACTTCATCCAAATTATTAGGACTCAACATTAGAATAGTATGTCTTAGGTAATAATGCAAACCACCTATGTACTTAAGTAATGTATCCTGAGTATACAATGGAACATTTAAAGCAATAGCCCATTTTCTAAACTCATGGGTGTAATCTTGGACAGATTGACTCTTACCTTGCCTAAAGGTTTGCCAATTCATGGTTAATTATTGCATATAACATAAAGGATAAAACTATTTTTTAAGGGTAGTAACAAATTCCATCCAAGTCATATTAACCTTACCATGGAGAGCAATTTCCTCCCAAGTCCTACTCTCCCACCAAGCGAGAGCTATACTTCCCAACTAGAGTGGCTAATTGGATCATAGAAGCATTTTATGTTAGGCCTTGAATCCTACAATACGCTTCTACTTGTTGGATTCAATCATCTAACTTTTTGGCATTTAACTCACCATAGTACTTAGGCAATTCAAATTTTATATCCAGTTTAATAATAGGCTTAGACTTTATTTTAAAAGGATTAACTTTAGTAGAAGAGGAAGAAGAATAAGGGAAAGATGGAGGAGATGGAGCTTTTTCTTCTTTTTCCTTTCGATCTTCCTTCTTTTCTCGCTTCAAAGAATCTCCCTTTTCGTGCTTCTTTTCCTTCATAAAGCTCTTCCACCATAGCCTTCATGTCATGAAAGGCTCGCTGAAAAGACTTATCATCAAGCTCTTGCTCACTACTTTTCCCAGCTTTAGTTTCTTCCATTATTGGCAAAGTCCTTCATTTGTTGATCTCAGAATTATGTTCTTCAAGTTTGCCTTCACCTCGTTGTTTCCTGGAATGTGTTAGCATCTAATTCTGCAATACTAGTCACACAAAGCTCTAATACCAAACTTGATCTGTTTTACGGATCTATGACAATTGCTTTAAGAATGCTTAACAATTACAATTTTGAATCCAACTTGATTCAATAGAATTATCACATGAACATAAATAAAAATAATGGAAATAACAAAGTGATGAAAAAAAAATGAGAGAAAGAGAGAGAGATGCAAACAAAGTTGATAACAAAGCTCGTTGTAAAAATGACCACGTCTCTGAGCCCCTATCTAATGAGTGGACTGATCCAATTACTTCTCCAGAAAATTAGTACAATATGTTGTCATAATCTCCCCTTGGTTTACAAAGAAATTTGACAAGCCCTCCTTCAAAGTGCGCAAGAGCAACCTCCTGAATAGCACAAAAATCGAGCAAAATTTCTCCAAGGATTTCTCTTCTTTATCACCACTTAGCTTCCATCCTACCCTTATACCCGTTTTTATACACCAATATTACCCCAATTGGTTACTAACCAATGGATTTTACAATATTACCCATACAATTACAAAACTCCTCGTTGTCAATTCTGACAAACTAACGCTTGAATAATTAAATTAACTGTTGAAACATGGAATGATCCTCGCTCGTAAGGCTGCCTTACCTCGGTGAAAATATTTAAAAACCGGCATTATATGGTGATGCAATCAAGAATCCAACTTGCACTTAATCATGTTACAATACCATTTTATTCGCACAACCAGATCTGGAAGTTTAAACACCTTAATATTTTAAACAAAGGTTATTAAAGAAACAATCACAGAAGGGAAGTACAATTTCCACAACTAGATTGTTTGATTATTGATCAACATAATGTTTAACCAGTGAATTTAAACCTGGATGCATACAGAATTCACTAAGGAGACAGAAATATTTAAAGGTTTCAAAAACTGCAACACAATAATTACTTCGATCAATCCCACATGACAAAGATGCTTGAAACTTGAAGGCAAATTCCAAAATACTGAAAATTGAAGGAATTCTCTGCAATAACACACTTTGAACCTGTAATAAAAACACTGCTATATTAATCTGAAAACTGAGTTACAAGATGATCTTCTTTGCTGAAGGCAAAGGTAGAAAACAAGAACTAGATTGAAAAAGATAAACTTTTTCAATATATACAAAAAGACACTCCAAAGTGCATGAATAGTAACTGAAAGTCATCAGAAAGTGAAAAGATGACAACTACAATGTGAAATCCGAGCACAAGTGAAAATCCCTGAAAAAGTGGCTCAAACTCATGTAAAAATGAGTGAACACCAACTCAAACTGGCAACCATAAAGCGTGTAACTGATCTGCAACTTGAACTAGACTGAAAATCCCTGAAAAAGTGGCTTAAAGCATGTAAAAACCACCTCGTTTGTATCAATCCGCCCATGCACATTTTAAAACCCATCTTTCTCATGGTACCTCTCCAGTTAACAATTTGATATTAATTCGTTCTCCAGTTGACTTTATTTGTATCTGCATGGATCTCAGAAAGTCTTTATTTAATTAAATATTGAAAATAATCATTAAGTAATTATTTTAATATTTAGGCGATTGGTAATATCACTCTTCACTATATGCCTAAATATTAAAGTAATCACAAAATTACATTTTAACATTTAATTAAATATTTGATGTTTTATTAATCCATGCAAATACAAATAAATTTAAAAAAAAACAAAATATTTCCTTAAGGCAGCTTCAAAATCCACGGGCCCCTTATGCATTATAGGTCAATTAACTTCAAGAGTCAAGACCACGTTGATAGTAAAATGACATGATTTATTAAAATCATTAACAAAATAAAAAGTCATCCTTGGTCGAATTAGGGCAAACACAAGAAATTGAACCCTAATCATTTCATCATTCACATTCTTGACTTTTGCTGAAGACTTCCCTGTTGCGCTGCCATGGAGGGTTTGGGCTTGATTTTTCTGGTGAATCTGGAAAATGAGACATTTTTTATAAAAAAATGTGGAAGTATTCAGGCGCGATCTCTTGTTCTGAGTGATATTCTTTCGTTTTTCTGAGACTTTGTGGCAAATCTGGGCACGAATCTATACTTTTTCTGGCCGCCATCATCATCCTGAGCCACGAACTTGCTGTTTCTATGAATTTTCTGCCATGAAGAAGTTCAAATCTGATTTATTTTGGGCGAATCTGCAGTATGACGTTTTTTTTAAAAAACGTAGAGGCATTTTGGGGCACCATTTCTTGTTGAAATCGATGCTTAATCATTTCTTTGAAACTTGGCTGCGAACTTGGCACAAAATTCACGCTCTTTTGGTCACCATCTGATCTTGAGCTGCAAATTTGAGTTTCTGACTTCTTCAAATTCGAATATTGGAGATTTCTGGAGGTATTTTGAGATAATAATCTAATTTTTTGCTTTTCCTGTGCATTTCTAAAAGCTTTCTTTACTTCTTAACGCTGCATTGAAAATCTTTGAAGTATTTTGACAAAAAAAGAACAATCTTTGCTTTAAAAATTTGAATCTGTGTCTTTGTTCTTTTAATTCTGCAAAAATCTTCACTCTTAAGCTGATACATGAATATTTCCTTTTGTTTTTTTCCATATTTCTGAGACAGCAACTTTAAGACTTCTGGGTACTGTAAATAACATTTGATTTCTGTATTTTCTGTATTTGAAGCTTCAAATATTCATGATAGCAAAGAAAATGTATTTCCCAGTTCAAAATCTCATCTGGGTATATGCAAAAGAAAACTCCTCCAGGCCGCCATGAATGATATTAGTTCTGGGTATTTTTGTCTCATCATATTTCCTGTTTCTTTTTAAAGAGCAAAACCTTCATAGCTGTAATTGTGTTTGTATGGCAAAACACGCCTGAACAATTCCTCTTGATGAGCCTCAAGACCACAATAAAGAATTTTGTACATTGCTTCTTGCTAC
>VDFB02268932.1:0-91234 GCA_007258455.2 Sequoia sempervirens | reverse complement strand
AAAATTGAAGGAATTCTCTGCAATAACACGATCTGAACCTATAAAAACACTGCTGTATTAATCTGTAAAATGAATGCTGAGTTACAAGATAGTCTTCTTTGCTGAAGGCAAAGGCAGAAAACAAGAACTAGATTGAAAAAGATAAACTTTTTCAATATATACAAAAAGACACTCCAAAGTGCATGAATAGTAACTGAAAGTCATCAGAAAGTGAAAAGATGACAACTACAATGTGAAATCCGAGCACAAGTGAAAATCCCTGAAAAAGTGGCTCAAACTCATGTAAAAATGAGTGAACACCAACTCAAACTGGCAACCATAAAGCGTGTAACTGATCTGCAACTTGAACTAGACTGAAAATCCCTGAAAAAGTGGCTTAAAGCATGTAAAAACCACCTCGTTTGTATCAATCCGCCCATGCACATTTTAAAACCCATCTTTCTCATGGTACCTCTCCAGTTAACAATTTGATATTAATTCGTTCTCCAGTTGACTTTATTTGTATCTGCATGGATCTTAGAAAGTCTTTATTTAATTAAATATTGAAAATAATCATTAAGTAATTATTTTAATATTTAGGCGATTGGTAATATCACTCTTCACTATATGCCTAAATATTAAAGTAATCACAAAATTACATTTTAACATTTAATTAAATATTTGATGTTTTATTAATCCATGCAAATACAAATAAATTTAAAAAAAAAACAAAATATTTCCTTAAGGCAGCTTCAAAATCCACGGGCCCCTTATGCATTATAGGTCAATTAACTTCAAGAGTCAAGACCACGTTGATAGTAAAATGACATGATTTATTAAAATCATTAACAAAATAAAAAGTCATCCTTGGTCGAATTAGGGAAAACACAAGAAACTGAACCCTAATCATTTCATCATTCACATTCTTGACTTTTGCTGAAGACTTCCCTGTTGCGCCGCCATGGAGGGTTTGGGCTTGATTTTTCTAGTGAATCTGGAAAATGAGACATTTTTTATAAAAAAAATGTGGAAGTATTCAGGCGCGATCTCTTGTTCTGAGTGATATTCTTTCGTTTTTCTGAGACTTTGTGGCAAATCTGGGCACGAATCTATACTTTTTCTGGCCGCCATCATCATCCTGAGCCACGAACTTGCTGTTTCTATGAATTTTCTGCCATGAAGAAGTTCAAATCTGATTTATTTTGGGTGAATCTGCAGTATGACGTTTTTAAAAAAAAATGTAGAGAGGCATTTTGGGGCACCATTTCTTGTTGAAATAGATGCTTAATCATTTCTTTGAAACTTGGCTATGAACTTGGCACAAAATTCACGCTCTTCTGGTCACCATCTGATCTTGAGCTGCAAATTTGAGTTTCTGACTTCTTCAAATTCGAATATTGGAGATTTCTGGAGGTATTTTGAGATAATAATCTATTTTTTTTGCTTTTCCTGTGCATTTCTAAAAGCTTTCTTTACTTCTTAACGTTGCATTGAAAATCTTTGAAGTATTTTGACAAACAAAGAACAATCTTTGCTTTAAAAATTTGAATCTGTGTCTTTGTTCTTTTAATTCTGCAAAAATCTTCACTCTTAAGCTGATACATGAATATTTCCTTTTGTTTTTTTCCATATTTCTGAGACAGCAACTTTAAGACTTCTAGGTACTGTAAATAACATTTGATTTCTGTATTTTCTGTATTTGAAGCTTCAAATATTCATGATAGCAAAGAAAATGTATTTCCCAGTTCGAAATCTTATCTGGGTATATGCAAAAGAAAACTCCTCCAGGCCGCCATGAATGATATTAGTTCTGGGTATTTTTGTCTCATCATATTTCCTGTTTCTTTTTAAAGAGCAAAACCTTCATAGCTGTAATTGTGTTTGTATGGAAAAATATGCCTGAACAATTCCTCTTGATTAGCCTCAAGACCACAATAAAGAATTTTGTACATTGCTTCTTGCTACTGACTATAGATGAAGAAGATTTAATTTTTTCCATTCCTTGTAAAATATACTTCCTTACACACTGCAAGCCTGTATAGCTTGTCTCATCAGAAAAAACAAATACAACATTGTTTCAATGAGACAGATCCTCAACATTTCATAACTGATAAAAAGATTAAAAATGCACAAGATTGTCTTGATATTGAGCCATTCTTTTATTGTTAATGATTTCTCACTTTAGGAATTTGATTAAAAGAGAAAATGCCTTTCTCTTTTTTGCTGTTCCATATTTGATTAAAGAGAAAAATTCAATCTCTTTTTTGCTGTTCCATATTTGATTAAAGAGAAAAATTCAATCTCTTTTTTGCTGTTTCATATTTGACTCAAACAAAAGTTTCGAGGTATCATGCATTTTCTAGAACAGCACTCCTTCTACTTATGAATGTAATACTTTCATTTACCCAGCTCAATGTATGAATCAGCTTACTGTCTCCTTCCACTCATCGTTCTTTGCTAAACATGGAAATTCTTCTCATAATGCTGAAGTTAAACTATTATCTTGAATCTTTTGTAAACTGCGCAAGCACTTGATGGTATAAGAAACAAAACAAAGTGTTGAATGCTCTGTTTATCCTGTAATGAAAAGGAGCTCAATGTCTTATCACAATGTGAATGTGAATGAGAGACAGAGCTAAAACGAGAGTTGATAAATGTAATCAATACTCAACTGCCATGCTACTTTACCGTTCCTTTGATTTGTGAGCAAAAGATAATTGCTCAATCAGTTCCGTCATGCTGATTTAGACTGTTTTAATCATTTGATATTATAGTACAGTAATCACTTTTTGCTCTATACTTGAAAACCAGATATGCCGGGCTCAACCCTTGTGGGAGCCCGTTTTACTCCACATATCTGATGAAATGAACTCGAATATGATAAACCTGTTCCTGCACATTGAAACAAACATGTCAGCAAAATATAAGAAGCTGAAAGCTTCCATTGAATTATGTTTTTCTGCTCGATTTTTTCAATTGTCTGATGAATGCTTGGTTTAATGCAAATTACATTTCTGTCTGTAGCATAGACGTAAGGCAGAAAGTAATTCACCATTGCTTAGAGTATAACTCTAATACCATTTCCTTAACGATTTTGCAGGTACACGGAGCGATGAAGTGAGGCTGCAGCTGCTTGGAGGCACGACGGCTAGAAGCACCAACGAAGTGATTCATCATTACAGGCAATGATGAATTGCTTCTCTTTTTTACGTTTATGTTATTTTCAGCAGTGTAGTCCATTCATTTAAATTTTGTATTCATCTCTTTATTGTCAAAAACAAACTCAGTTACTCTCGTGGCTTGTGCGAGATTCAGCATTTCACAAAATGAATAAAAATACCATTATGCAAATTTCTCTTAATTTTCTGTTTTAAACATTTGCACAACAAACTTATGACACATTTGTAAGATGATCTCAATGATGATCAATGAACACTTTATCAGCAAAATTTGAAAATTTACTGTACCTATAATAGCTGAACTTCATTCAGCTCTACCTATTGAGCGTAAAGTGAAAAAATAGGTAACAGTTACACAAGCACAACTTTGAGATAAAAACTTTCAGAACAAATTCTGAGGGAAAAGAATCTGAAGCAGAAGCCAAGTGACAACAAGAACTCCACATGAAAGACAAATCTACGGCTTTACCCACTTCTTCACGAAGAGGCTCGAGGATCAAGTTCACTATCGACAAGAAGGACACACTGGCTTTCCAGGAAGGAGAAACTACATAATCTGAACCATCTCGCTCCAAAGGAAAAGGGGTTGTTTATGAGGAGATAGATTCCGACGAAGAAGGAAATTCTAGTGATCAATCCACTGAAGAAGAATTTTCAGTAGAAGAAGAATTTGATGACGAAGAAGATTCTGAAGAAGAACAAGAGTCCGAAGGTGTTTCTAAAGGTGAATCAGAGTCAGAAGGACAAGAGGATGATAAAAAAGAACCGGGGCATGATGAAGAAAGAACTATGTCTCCATCAGAGAATGTAGTTGAAGAACTTCCCAGAACATCATCGCCTGTGATTTCAAATGTTCCTCATACACCTCCAAATTCAAACACTTCTCCACCACCTATTCTGACATCACCTATTCCTACCACCGTCATACTCGCAGTGGCTGTTTCACCTACCCCTGCAGCATCAACCATACTAGATACTCCATCAGTGATAAGTATACACACAGTTGAAATTTTATCTAGCCCTCCATCATCTATTCCTAGCCTGTCATTTCCATCATATGATATCACTTTGGAGACTGATTTTAATCGGTTCATGAATGAATCAATGCATGATCAACTCAATGTGCAAACTACAGGAGCAGTTATGACAGACACTGAGCCCATTGTCACAATAGCAGTTGCTACTTTAGAAGAGACTGTGACAATAGAATTGATGGTTAATCCAAAAGCTCGTACCACCTCTCTTCTCCCTTGGTTTATATCTCAAGTGTCGAAGAGAAAAAAGAAAATGATTTCTCCAAAAGAGCTCGACCTTGAAGAGATAGTCCCTCCAAAGGCTAAAGGGAAGAAAAAGGAAAAAGTGTATTCACGGTTGAATGTTGACAAAACTAGTCATAAGTATGTGGAAATTGGAATACCACCTAACGAAGGAGATGTCAACATGGAGGATTACATAGTGACAAGGGTCTAGCTTGGAAAAGTTACAAATAAAAGTGCCAAAGTAGATGCGTAGGTGACTTTGGATATCTTGGCTGGAAGACTAGACAAAATGGAGCAAGCTCATAATATGTACAAACAGAGGGCAGAACATTATGCCACTGTTGTGAGGATACTTGCAAAATCTACAAGTAATGCACAACTGTTAGCAATGGTGAGTGTTGAGGACCCAACTGTCAAGAAAGCTGAGAATTTTTCCTCCAAAGGCAAGGTGTTGTATGATTTCATCAAAAATATCATAGAACATGATTCTTAGATTATAATTGTTGCGGATGAGAAAGCTACTCTAATAGCCAAGCTCAAAATAGAGCTTGATAAGGAGGAGAGTTCACTTTCCCAGGAGTGCAAAGAAATGGAAAAATTCTTGTTGTGGTGGTCACAAATGAAATAGGCTAAGCTCAGTAAATTGGTGGAAGTCGGGGTGATTCCCGACAAAGAAAAACACATAGAGGTAAGAGAATATTTGAAGCACCATATTCATGTGTTTGAGTCTCTTACAAAAGATCTCCACCAAGTATAGGAAGATGTTGAAGGGCATCGTGTGATTCTTGAAAGGGGAATCAAGGATTTACTAGGGTAGCTTCTTGAGGAGAATCATATCTTCCTATTGGCCACAAAATTATCCCAGATCTTCAAAGAAGCCATGATGAAGTTGATTGACAGTACAAAATTTTCATAAGCCTCTCTGGATGTCATTTGTGATACAAGGATTACATTGGATAACCTTAAAAATGCATCTTGACAAGCACAAAAAGGTTCACTCATCTTCCATGAGATTGATCACGAGGATTCACACCATCGTGGATTACACCGTTGGTCCAGATGAGAAGTTCACGCAGGAAACAAGGATGAAGTATGAAGACTTCCGCGCCCAAGCAAGGAACCATGAAGATTCCTGATTTCCTAGTGTTCAACTTTTTGATGCTTTCATTTATGCATCTTGTAAATAGTTTTTGACATCTTAAATGTCATTTCTCAAAATTTAATTACACCAAAAGCTGAGATGTAATTTCTTGAAGAAAAATTACACTTTGACTTTGGTCAAAGTTAGGTGAGATTTTCCTTAATTAGCTCACCTAAATTTCCTAGTTTTTCTCCTTTGATTTCCTAGATTTTCTCATCCCTCTCCTGTATATGTATGAGGGATTCCTATTGTATTAGTTGAGCTTTAGTTTTTGCAATGAAGTGCTGCTCAATTTGCAACAAATTTTGAAACTTTGTGTTCATGTTTTATGAATCTAAATCTAATCAATAAAGGAAGGAGTTGCATACCAAAATTTATGTTGGATCAATTGTCTTTTGAATTTGATTAAGATTGGTGGTGATTAGTTTACGAAATCTGAAGGACTTCAAGTGATTCTTGTGGACTTTATGTCACATCTCTAACTTGAATTTGTGTTCATGTTTTAATGCTTTTTGTTGAAAGATCTACAAGACTTTGAGCTTATAATCTCTCATCCCGTTCAAATGAATTGTTGCATATAAGACGACTCTATGCTTCTAATGCAACAAACTCTATTGTTCTCACAGATCTGTAGTTGAAAAGACTACGAAACGACTTTGTGCCTTCGTGAGCCTTACTTGTTTCCATTTTGCTTTTGTTATAATCTTATCCGATATCTCTAAGTTGTGCTTTGTCAAGATAGGGAATCTGTTATACTGCTTTTGGTAAGTTTCTAGTGTTGTGAATCAAGAATGTTTTGAATTGTGAAGCATTACATGCATCTTCTCTGAAAAAAGAGAGAATGATGAATGCGACACACACCCCCCACTTTGTAAATATTGTGAATATTCTGTAAATACTCTAGTTGGTTTTTAATTGTAAGAAGGGAACCTCCCCTTGCTGAGAGGAGAGATTGAATCTCACATAGTTGTGGATGAAGTCCTAGTTGTGTAATCTATTGAAAAGTTGATTACATAATTTTCACCCAACAGTTTTTTGGTGACTCTGCTAGGGAACGACATACGCAATCTAAGCCTCACGCTTTTGATTGAAGTAGATAAGTTTCAAGTTTGTTACTGTTCTCTTGTATATTGTTATTTTTAATCTCCATCTTGTTCAGATCTACATTATGGCGGACTAAATATATACACGAGGATTGAGGGCTCAAGGATTAACAGATCCACTTTTTGAAGAGTTGTTGCAATGTAATTTTCTATTTACTCCTTCATGAGTAAGATCACCACTACAACGTGCTTTAAGCTACCCCCCATGTAGCCAAAGATCTCCTCTCCCAAGCGTTTGGTTTGTTTACCACATGCGTTCCATTCAGGTACCTATTGTGCAACCAACTATGGCCGCGCCACCTGCAAGACCATGGGGAATTTTTTTTGGTCCCCTCCGTTTGGCCGCACCTTTGTATGAACTTCGATGTGTTTCAAGAAAGAATCTCCCAAAGTTTGAAGGTGATGGAAAACACCTTGATGAACATATCTTTTCCTTCTACATCATTTGTAGTGTTCTTAGCATCGAGCATGAAGATGTTTTTGTGAGACTGTTCATTGAATCCCTTCAAGGGGTTGCAGTGGAATGGTTCTATACTCTTCCAAATGCTTCCATCACCAACTGGGCCACTCTTCACACAAATTTTGAAGAAAGATTCAAACCTGCTAAAGATTCACACGTTTTGTTGGCACAACTCACCACCATGCACAAAGAAGCTCACGATCCCATGCGTGAATTCATGGAAAAATTCAACAAACTGGTGAGGTGGATCCCGAATGATGCAAGATCGATGGATCATAACCTGAAGTGCTTCTTCATCAACATGTACCTCCCCAAAGTAAGTTTCTACTTACACAGGGAAAATCTTGTCAACGTCGAAGTAACTCAACAACTAGCTACCAGCTTGGAAGATGACATGATCCTTGCTGGAGAAATAAGAATGGGGACTAACACCAACAAAAGGATGCAAGCCTCAGGGTCTTCAACATCTAATGTTAATGCTCCCAGTGCTAGCTCCAACTTTATTGATCCCATGGTCCAGAGGTTGGAAAATGAAGTCTTGTCTCTAAAAAAGCAAGTTTCCAACAACAACAACACTAGAAACTACAAGGACATCCCAAGAAGGACTTTTCCTAATTGTGTTGGCAACAAAAATCAAAATCGTCTCCCAACACCCCCAAGAAGGACTTTTCCTAATTGTGCTAGCAAAAAAAATCAAAATCGTCTCCCAACACCCCCAAGAAGGCTTGCTCTAGAGGCCCCATCCGCTAATAATGTCACGGTATATGATGAGGTTGAACAAGATGATTATGCACAACAAGAATACCTTGAAGAAGAAAATGTCGACCTCTTCCAAGAAGAAGAAATTGAATCAGTTGGCAACTCCAAGATTAGTTATTTAAAAAAGGTGGAAGAAGATGACTTGGTGACTGACACTTATGCTATTTTTATGCGGCATCAATAGAACCAACTTGATAAAGCTCAAGTTGTTGCCCCACCTAAAAAGGAGAAGCCATCGGTCACGATTGCCAAAATAGGATCTCCTTTCCCTTGGCAACCCAAGAAAGCAGTGAATCCACAAGTAAGCGCACCTCGTCCTTCTTCATCAACTCCTGCTGTCCCTAAAGCTAATCCTCTCATTCCAAAGACCGGTGTGCCTTTTGTTAAACCAATCAATGAAGTTATGACTTCTAGCCTACAAAATTATTTCCATGCTTTTGACATTATTGACCATGCCAAGAAAACCAAGGTCCAGATGTTGGAGGTTGAGTACCTCAAAGCCAACCCTGACCAATTTGACAGGCTTGTCAAGTTTGTTAATGACAAAAGAATTACCCCAAGTCAGGATACACCTCCTGACACCCCTATTACTCCTAAGCCCAAAATTCCACAGAGTAACCTTGTATCCACTCCTCCAACTACCTCCAGATGCATTGATCCATTTTTCATGTCCCTACTTGTCAATGGTTTTAAACTGAGTAACTATGTTATAGATTTTGGTGCATCCGACAATGTGATGCCCGCCAAGGTAGCTACTGCCTTAGGATTGGATCTAACTAAAACTTTTAGCCGTTGCTTCTCCATGGAAAATAAACAAGTTCCATTGATCAGCCAGATCAAATATGCGTAGTATGCGTTCGTTGCATACTTGGAGAAGAAAATAAAAATGACGGTCCTTGTGGCCGATGTACCAATATCTTACGAAATTATCCTTGGACGCAATTTCTATAAAGATGTTGGAGGAGAACTAAGCATGCATATGTCTAAAGCCAGAATACTTGTACAAGGTGTGATGCAAAAATTGATTCCTAAAAAGGAGTCAAAGTTTTTAGTTACCCAATCAGATGACCCCAGAGCTTAGATCATGTTTGAATCCTCAGGTGTGGGAACTTACTATCTGCAAAAAAATGAGGTGGGTGAGTCCTCGACTCGAGATGATTCAAAAAATGATGATATTTCCTCAACTTCAAATGAATCATCATCAGGTGATTTTTCCATCTCCGATCACGAATCCTCATCAGATGATGAAGCTTCATACTTCAACACTGTTAGCCTTGGTGATCCCAATGGCGTTTGGTTGCTCGAATTTGATGGCAGCCGCTCTTTGACCAGTTCTGGAGTAGGAATGGTTTTTATTTCCCCTATAGGAATTTTTTTTCCTTTCTCTTTCAAGTTACAATTTGACAACACTAATAACACCACCAAATATGAAGCCATGTTATTAGGAATGCAAGTTGTGATAAACAAGGGTATAAAAAATCTCCATGCACAAGGTGATGTCGAGCTGATAGTATGTCAAGTAAGGAATCTATATCAAACAAAAAATGACAGACTTAGGCATTATCATAATCTGGTTTGGGATTCCATTGAGGAATATGAAGCTTTTGATATATCTGTTGTCCCCAGAGAATATAATACCAGATCTGATTCTTTAGCAATCTCAGCCATGCTCTTGGTACCACATAAGGACTTTCAGGGTTCTACCTACACCATTGAGCTAGTTTTCCACCCAAGTGTCCCTAAAAATTTAGAGAATTGGAAAATTTTCAATGATGATCATTAGATCATTGCATTTTTGGAGAAAGTAGAGAACTTTGATGAGTTGTATTTCAAAGGTAGTGATTCTCCACATCGAGAATCCATGTCAGATATGGACCATGTTATGGGTGAACAATACTTACAACTCAGAGGGAATAAGATTCCCAAAGGATTAGTATTCTTAGAGAAGATTTTTGATAAGAATGATCATAGGTCAAGAAGAAACTCTCATATTTCGATTCATCTAATGAAGTGGAACAAATCAATTTGGGAACTGAAACCAATCCTAAGATGGTGAACATTGGTAGGTGTTGCATGACCAAAGAAAGGAAATAGTTTTCCCAGTTATTACAAGAATATATGGATGTCTTAGCATATTCATATGAAGATCTGAAATCATTTCAACCCAAGGAAGTGCAACATGATATTCCTCTCGAGGTTGGAGATTTTCTTTACAAACAAAAGCATAGACAATACAATCCCAAGATTTCTAGAACACTCCTGGCAGAAGTTCAAAAAATGCTAAATGCATGGATAATATTCCCTATCCATCATTCAACATGGATAGCGAATATCGTTCCCATTCGTAAGAAGAATGGAGAAATCCGTATTTGTGTGGATTTCAGAAATCTAAACCATTTGTCACTCAAAGATAATTATCCTCTTCTAGTGATGGACCAAGTCCTACAAAACGTGACTGGATCCAAAATGCTCTCCATGCTGGACGTATTTTCTGGTTACAATCAAATTGAAGTCAATTGAAGTGATCAGCACAAAACTGCTTTCACAACACCATGGGGACCTTTGCATATCATAGGATGCCTTTTGGTTTGACCAACGCTAGTGCCACGTTCCAACGTGCTATGGATCTAGCTTTCCGCGATGTGATGGGTAAGTTTATCATGGTGTATCTTGACGATATCACAGTTTTCTCTAAGAAATGCCATGAAGACTTCTACCATTTGAGGCAAATCCTTGAGAGATTCCGTCAGCATGGTATTTCCTTAAATCCCAAAAAGTGAATTTTTGGGGTTACAGAAGGTAAACTCCTTGGCCATGTTGTATCTACATAGGGAATCAAAATTGACTTGGAAAGATTCAATGGAATTAAATCTCTCGCCTCGCCATCAAGAAAGAAGGTTGTCCATTCCTTCTTTGGAAAGGTAAACTTCTTAAGGAGATTTCTCCTAGACTTCACTTAGAAGACTCGTCATATTGTAAATATGATGAAGGGTAACACCATATTTCATTGGACGACAGAAGGGAAAGCAACGTTCAATGATATCAAGGAGGCCATTGCTCACACGCATGTGTTGGTCTATCCCAACTACACCAAAGATTTTATAATGTACAATTATGCTTCTGAGCATACACTCTCAGCAATCTTGGTGCAAGAAAACAATGAAGGCTTTGAATCTCCCATTGCATTCATGAGCTGCCCCCTGAAGAATTATGAACTAAAATACTCTCAAATGGAGAAGGATGATTTTGCAGTAGTCAAAGTTGTTAAGCATTTTTGGTTCTATATTCTAAATAGCCATGTCAAAGTTCTAGTCCCAGATCCAACTGTTAAGTCTATCTTAACACAACAATAATTTGGAACAAAAAGAGGCAATTGGATTTCCAAGATTTAGGAATATGATATGGAAATCAATCCCACTAAGCTGATACGTGGGCGTGGGATTTGTTAGCTTATTGCTGAAAATAACCTAGATAAAGAAATTCCAAAGGATGAAGAAGTTTCAGATGATGAAGAAGTGGATCCAAGTACACTTCCAATGGTACTGTTTGTTAGCACCACTGATGAGTGGTATTTCAACATCGCCCATTTCCTCACATATGGGGAATGTCTCGATCACTTGACCCCAAAAGAAAAGAGAACCATCAAGCTGAAGTCAGAAAACTTTGTCTTATGGGACAATGGCTTGTACAAGCATGCAATGGATGAGACTTTTCTTTGATATGTTGATAAGGAACAACAACCAAAACTGTTGAAATCATATCATGAATTGGCATGTGGAGGACACTTCTCAATGCTAGTAACTGCTCACAAGATCCTAAGAGCGAAGTACTATTGGCCCACACTTTTTCAGGACACGTACTCTTGGGTGCGTAAGTGTGAATTGTGTTAATAGTTCGTTGGACGACCCAAGTTAGCATCCTTGCCATTAAAACCTGTTGTGATTGAAGAACCCTTCCAACAGTGGGGAATTGACTTCATCGATGCAGTTAATCCATCATCAAGTGCAGGGCACATCTACGTCTTGAATGCTACTGATTATTTCACTAAGTGGGTGGAAGAAATTCCTACCAAGCGTGCTACTTCTGAAGTGGTATACAGTTTCTTGAAGGAAAACATTATTTCCAAGTTTGGTGTTCCGAACAAGATCGTTGTTGACAATGCTTTTTCCTTCTCATCCAATGAGATCACTGAGTTCTATTTCAAACATAGCATAACTTTGTCACATTATTTTGACTATTATCCACAAGTTAATGGTCAGGCTGAATCTAACAACAAAAATCTGGTGACTATCATCTGTAAGCTGGTAGATGAGAATCAACATTTGTGGGACAAGGCTTTGTTTGATGCTTTGTGGGCAGACAGGATAACTCCAAAGCGAGCAATCAACATGTCTCTTTTTCAACTCTTGTTCAAGTTGAATGTAGAGATTCTTATAACCTTGGAACTTCCAGCCCTCAAATTGGCTAAGGTCATCGAGGATGAGATGTTTGATAACTTTGTTGATAAGTGTATAATGTATCTCTCTGAATTGGAGGAGAACTAGTTTCAAGTGGCTGACTACATCATGGAGCACCAGGACCAAGTGAAGAAGCTTTTTGACAAAAAGGCCAAGTCTCGAGAATTTCAAATTGGTGATCTCGTTCTCCTTTGGGACAAACGGAGAGAACCAAAAGGTATGCATGAGAAATTTGACACACTGTGGACAAGACCTTTCCAAATTCATCAGCTACATAGTGAGAACAGTTTCTTGTTGGCATAGGGAGATGGAATGCCATTTTCCCTCCCTCACAGCGAGCAACATCTCAAACACTTTACACAATAAAGTGATTGGCATTAATATGTAAATACTTTCTATTTTTATGTCCTTTGAGTCTTTTTGTTTTAAGTTGTGTCATCGTCATCGCCTGACTCCAAGCCTAATGCATGGATAAAGGAACTTGAATTCTAGAATTCTTCTCCCTTCATTTGTTTCAAAGAATGGTTGAAGGAAGATCCCTAGTAAGAACTAGTTGTTATCACAGAATCTAGCAACACTCATTCCACGGATAACCCCCTACGAAACTTGTCTATTCCCTAGGTTTGTGAAGTTCAAGCACACAAAATGAGGTGATTTTTGAGCCACCTTGAAATGCGTTCCAAAGTCTCAAACAGTCAGTTTGAGCATCCCCCTACGTCCACCTCATGAAGACCTTCGAAACGAGTACCTTCATGAGCCTTCACTATTAATACTTAGTGAAATTAGGAAAAGTGCAGTTGTGCCAAAAAATAGCACTCCAACTCACCTTTGCACCTTTTTCCTAGACTTAGCCAATTTGGCTTGGGCGTGGTTTTTTGTGTCTTTTGCATTTTTCTCTTATTATGCCTTAATTCATGCCACTTTTTATTGGGTCAACTTGAGTTCTTCTAAATCACTTAAAAGTAATTTTTTCCTTCCTCTTCTTCACTTTTAACTTTTGTTTTTCACTCCTCTTTGCTGAGCGCACATCTACACCCTCCAAAAATGTGTTTTTATGTGGATCTCCATCTTGGTCGAGCTAGGGTTTTGAGTTCTTGTTTCAAGTATGGTTTTTATTCTTTTCTTATTCTTTTTAACTCTTCTCTTTGTTTGTGTTATATCTTACAGGTCTGCAAATGCGTTTTTGACGATTAATGTGCCTTCCATTCATGTGTTTTCATTCTCCCATGCGTTTTCAACCTTCTCTTTTGTTTTGGATGTTTTTTTTTAATGCGTGGGAGTTCTCCTCTTACCCTATCACGTCTTTCTCAAACATCATTACACAATGAACTTCCATTGTTTGTTTTGATGTGGCTTTCTTCTTAAATACACATTTTTTCATTTTTTCATACTCCCACGCGTTTTACATCTACTCACATAGCTCTTCGGAAATGACTTGGTGCGAACAATGAAGGAAATTCATGTTTTATAAGTAATCTGCATTGTTTTTGTTCATATGCACCATGGCGGTGAAATGAAGGTCGAATGCACTCCAACAACGTGTTTTCAATTGTTGACTTTGGAGTGTTCCATGCATCCAAATTGTTTAGCATTGTTGCTCAACATCATTGCACATGTTTCATGCCTCCAAATTGATAAGTGCTAATTCTCCATGCCATTACATTTTCAAACTTCATGGAAAAAGTGTTAGAGTGCAAAAATTCAATGCCCTGACACCTCAATGCATTTTCTAAACTCCAAAGTGTAGTGGCGTTGTTTTTCAGCGCCTCTGCACCAAAGTTGCAATTCTCCTAAGTGCAAGGGCACTGATTTTTGGCGCCCTTACACTTTTCCCAATTTTTTCTCCTTAGTACTTCAAACTTGCTAGCTTCGCTCTGAACCTTGTTTTTCCACTTTGTGCATCGTTTTGCGTGCCTTGTCACTCATTTCATGCTTGGTTGATATCGTTGCTCGCTTCACACATCCCAATGCTATTTTTTGACTAACGTTTGTTTGATTCCACATCTTGTAGTCTCTTTCCAAAACTCATCAAAATATCCTCGAAGTTGTTGCTTGTAGATTCAGTTGCTCTCAGATGACTGCCAAGAAACCTCCATCATCATCAAAGGCTAAAAAAAAAATGAAATACAAATATCAAGGTGTTTATCCGCCGACTATGGTGGTCTCCAAGGTGGATGAGATAAAGGACACAAAGGTTGGTCATCAAGACCTAGTTGATTTTGTAGAGAGAACTGAGAAGAAGCCTCTTGATGATTCTATGAGAGTAATCATACACAACAACCTACATTTGGTGTCTATGTTCCCTACTGTTGCACATAACATAGAATTTTTCCTTCAAGTTGCATCCCACTAGATCAGGGAAAGAAAAAGTGTGATTGATTCTTCCTAGCATGAGATTTTGAGACTTGACCTTGACTTCTTTGATATTGTGTTCAAAGTTCCACAGATGGTGAAATACATTGACATCTCAATACAAAAAGCACAAGAAGTCTATGACGTTGATCCCAACAAGGCTAAAAACCTGATAAATAGCCAACGGTTGAAAAATCCTAGGCAAACTATTTCCAGATGGCCGAAGGAACTCCCGTGAAGTGACTTCAAAGAAGATGTCAGAGATATGATCACATTTTTGAGCAGAGTGAGGGGATTTCCTGAATCATCCTTCTTTCATGACTAGATGTATGAATACATCAGAATCATAAGAAGACAAAAATTTCACATTGATTGGGGCAAACAGATCAACGATGAAATACATGAACAACTGATCAATGTTCCTTCTACATTAAAATTCTATATGACTTCTTATCTGGTGTATGCCGCAGTTGTGATGAGGCAATTTTCGGGTCTATCCACAAAAGGGAATCGAATGTTAGTACCTATGTACAAGTTTTGCTATCAATTGGAATTGAAGGAAAGCTTTCATAATTTCAGGAGGGTTACTGATGCTTTCTTCACGCCTTTGATTTTCAACTTTGATCCAAATCTCGAGAGGAAGAGGGTATCTGATGAGGCCTATAAGGTGGTAAGTAAAGTTGGATGCATATTTCTACAATTCCCAACTTTCACTTATTTAAGAGTAGGGTGCTACACTAGTTGCCCTTACATGTTGCCACAATACCCCTCAGACAAGTGGGTTCTCATGGAGATGTGCAAACAACTGATTTCAGTGCACAAAGAGCGGAAGAATATTCACAAGCATGGATTCAAGTTCCCACTGACAATTGGTAGGTATACTATCAAGATTGTGCAAAAATCCAAATCAGTCTATGCAGAGATGCAGGTCATGACAATCAAGACCTACAAATATAGGTTTGATTTTGATTACCGAGATGTCAGGAAGAGGCTGCAAAAGGGTCATCATCACAAGTACCCTTTTGAGGACATCTGGGCTGATATAAGAGATGAGGAGGCCATTCGAAAGATGGATTATTTCAGGTTGACCATACAACAAATCAAAGATTTCAGTGTTGCTGACTTACCACAGGATTTCACAAATCCTAGCTATATCATGAATGTTTTCTACGATGAACAAGGAATAGCCAAGAGGCCATTTCCTACAATTCAATGGTCTAAAAAAGAAATTGTTTCCATCAAGGAAAGATTGGCACCAATTTTTTTTAACACCACTGAGTGGTTACACAAGCACAACTTTGAGATGAAAAATTTCAAAACAGATTCTGAGGGAGAAGAATCTGAAGCAGAAGCCAAGCGACAACAAGAACTCCACATGAAAGAAAAATCTACGGATTTGACCACTTCTTTGTGAAGAGGCCTGAGGATCAAGTTCACTATCAGCAAGAAGGAGACACTGGCCATCCCAGAAGGAGAAACTACGGAATCTGAACCATCTTGATCCAAAGGCAAATGGGTTGTTTCCAAGGAGATAGATTCCAACGAAGAAGGAAATTCCAGTGGTCAATCCGCTGAAGAAGAAGTTTCAACAAAAGAAGACTCTGATGATGAAGAAGATTTTGAAGAAGAACAAGAGTCAGAAGGTGAATCAAAGTCAGAAGGACAGGAGGATGGTCAATAGGAACCGAGGCATGATGAAGAAAGAACTATGTCTCCATCAGAGAATGTAGTTGAATAAATTCCCAGAACATCATCCCCTATGATTTCAATTGTTCCTCATACACCTCCAAATCCGAATAATTCTCCACCACTTGTTCCTATGTCACCTGTTCCTACCACTGTCATACCCGCAGTGGATGTTTCACCTACCCCTGCAGTGTCAACCATACTCAATACTCCATCAGTGACAAGTATACACATGGCTGGAATTTTATCCAACCCTCCATCATCTATTCCTAGCCTATCATCACCATCATATGATATCACTTTAGAGATTGATTTTAATGGGTTCATGAATGAATCAATGCATGATCAACTCAATGTGCAAACTACAAGAGCAGTTATGATAGACACTGAGCCCATTGTCACAATACCAGTTGCTAATTTAGAAGAGACAATGACAAGAGAATTGATGGTTAATCTAGAAGCCCGTACCGCCTCTCTTCCCCCTTGGTTGATATCTCAAGTGTCAAAGCGAAAAAATCAAATGATTTCTCCAAAAGAGCTTGACCTTGAAGAGATAGTCCCTCCAAAGGCTAAAGGTAAAAAAAAGGAAAAAGTGTATTCACGGTTGAATGTTGACAAAACTGGTCATAAGTATGTGGAAATTGGCATACCACCTCATGAAGAAGGAAATGTCAACATGGAGGATTACAAAGTGACAAGGGTCCAGCTTGGAAAAGTTGCAAATGAAAGTGCCAAAGTAGATGCACAGGTGACTTTGGATATCTTAGCTAGAAGACTGGACAAAATGGAGCAAGCTCATAATATGTACAAACAAAGGGAAAAGCATTATGCCACTGTTGTGAGGAGACTTGCAGGATCTACAAGTAATGCACAACTGCTAGCAATGGTGAGTGTTGAGGACCCAACTGTCAAGAAAGCTGAGAAGTTTGCCTCCAAAGGCAGGATGTTGTATGATTTCATCAAAAAGATCATAGAACACGATTCTTAGATTATATTTTTTGCGGATGAGAAAGCTAGTCTGATAGCCAAGCTCAAAACAAAGCTTGATAAGGAGGAGAGTGCACTTTCCCAGGAGTGCAAAGAAATGGAAAAATTATTGTTGTGGTGGTCACAAATGAAATAGGCTAAGCTCAGTAAATTGGTGGAAGTCGGGGTGATTCCCGACAAAGGAAAATACATAGAGGTAAGAGAATATTTGAAGAACCGTATTCATTTGTTTGAGTCTCTTACAAAAGATCTCCACCAAGTATAGGAAGATGTCAGAGGGCATCATGTGATTCTTGAAAGGAGAATCAAGGAGTTACCATGGTAGCTTCTTGAGTAGAATCGTATCTTCCTGTTGGCCAAAAAATTATCCCAAATCTTCAAAGAAGCAATCATGAAGTTGATTGACAATACAGACTTTTCAGAAGCCTTTTTGTATGTCATTTGTGATACAAGGCTTACATTGGATAACCTTAAAACGCATCTTGATAGGTGCAAAAATGTTCACTCATCTGCCATGAGATCGATCACAAGGATTCACACCATCGTGGATTACACTGTTGGTCTAGATGAGAAGTTCATGCAGGAAACCAGGATGAAGTATGAATACTTCCGCGCCCAAGCAAGGAACCATGAAGATTCTTGATTTCCCAGTGTTCAAATTTTTGATGCTTTCCTTTATGCATATTGTAAATAGTTTTTGACATCTTAAATGCCATTTCTCGAAATGTAATTACACCAAAAGCTGAGATGTAATTTCTTGAAGAAAAATTACACTTTGACTTTGGTCAAAGTTAGGTGAGATTTTCCTTAATTAGCTCACCTAACTTTCCTGATTTTGCTCCTTTGATTTCCTAGATTTGCTCATTCCTCCTCTCTATATATATTAGGGATTCCCATTGTATTAGCTGACCTTTTGTTTTTGCAATGAAGTGCTGCTCAATTTGCAACAAATTGTGAAACTTTGTGTTCATGATTTGTGAATCTAAATCTAATCAATAAAGGAAGGAGTTGCATACCAAACTTTGTGTTGGATCAATTGTATCTTGAATTTGATTGAGATTGGCGGTGATTAGTTTACAAATTATGAAGGACTGCAAGTGATTCTTGTGGACTTTGTGTCACATCTCTAACTTGCATTTGTGTTCATGTTTTAATGCTTTTCGTTGAAATATCTACAAGACTTTGAGCTTGTAATCTCTCATGTTGTTCGAATGAATTGCTGCATATAAGAAGACTTTGTGCTTCTAATACAAAAAACTCTATTGTTCTCGCAGATTTGCAGTTGAAAAGACTACGGAATGACTTTGTGCCTTCGTGAGCCTTACTTGTTTCCATTTTTCTTTTGTTATAATCTTATCCGATATCTCTAAGTTGTGCTTTTTCAAGATAGGGAATTCATTATACTGCTTTTGGTAAGTTTCTAGTGTTGTGAATCAACAACGTTTTCAGTTGTGAAGCATTACACACATCTTCTCTGAAAAAAGAGAGAATGATGAATGCGACACGCACCCCCCTTTTCGTAAATACTGTGAATATTCTATAAATAATCTAGTTGGTTTTTAATTTTAAGGGATCCTCCCCTTGCAGAGAGGAGAGATTGAATCTCACATAGCTAGTTGTGTAATCTATTGAAAAGTTAATTACATAATTTTCACCCAACAATTGCTTAATCTAGTTAAATTCTTGATTACCTCTTTTGAAATGAGATAGGGTTTATCCAAAGTTAGAATGTCATCATTCAATCTGTCTAGGATAAACCTAACACCTTCCATGTTGTTAAAATAAGGAAATTCACTCTGAATATCCAAACTTTGTGTTTCACACCTTCAAGCCATTTCAATTCATTGGCAGGAAACAAATTTCTCACATCCCTAATCTTTCCATTGCTATATTCATCTAAATTCACCATTCCTTTGATTTTCTTCATTTTCTTTTCCGTACCGAGCAAGTTTCTACTGAGCACCAAATTAAGTGAGAATTTTATAAGCAACTGAAATACCTGATGAATTTTCTGCCGAAATGTCTTTACTCCTTCAAAATTCTGCTACAGAGACTCCTTCTATTCTTCTTCACTGCAAGGTTTCAAATGAGGGTTCCAAATACCCTTTTATAAATTCGCACCTCCCCTTTTTCTTGCAATAAATGTTTTTCCCTAGTTGTTTCAGATACTATGCTTTCTTAGACAACAAAAGAAAAATTCATCTACGGACCTTCTACTTCTCAAACTTCTGCACAAGTGATCATCGATACATTTGTAAGCTATTAGCACAACTACTGACAATTTCTTGCATTTCGGTGCCAACTACCGATAGGGGGACAAAGGATTTTCATGAAAAACTCCCCCTAGGCCAATGGCCTGAGATCAATTTTTGGAGGAATTACCAGAAGCAAGATTCTGGTGTGGGCTCGTTTCCTTCATTAGACTCACTCTTCCTTAACAATGTTTTCTTCATCTGATCTCTTATTTCTTCCACAGTCACTTTCCCTTTTTCGTTATCATCTTTCTATGAACTTCTGCCTTTGTATACCAGACGTCTTCTATCTATGTTTCTATTCCTACTAAATCTTGCAATATGACAAAATCTGTTGCAATTGTAACACACATGATTTATTTGTCTAAACCACTCATTCCATTGATTTCCTCTTGATTTTCATTTATTACCAATATGCCCAAATCTTCCACAGGTGTAGCATTTAACATTCCTTACACTGATAGACATACTTTTGCATTCAATTGACTTATGACCACACTTATTGCAACTGAAACACTGACTGGAAAATGATGGACTACTTGAATTTGTTTTACTTCTACACTGAGAAGACATATGACCAAATTTATTACAAGCAAAGCAGTGAACATTAAACTTTTGAGCATTGGGTTGTCTTACCAGATACCTTTTGCCTTTGTTTATTTGATTTCTTTGTCAGGAATCCTCATGTTCAGATCCAGAGCTTTCTCCCTTCTCATATCCAAGACCTCGCTTGTCATTTGCATCCTTTTGTCCTTTAGCCAACTCATCAATCTTAGCAGAATTGATCCTAAACTTCTCCTTGTATTCATTTGCAGTAGTGAGTTCATCTCTGACAATAACTATCTGTCTTTCAAGCTCTTGTTCATTATTTATGGATTGTTGCAGTTCAATCTCCAATTGAATGAATTCATTATTAACTTTGCTACATTCTTCAGATCTTTCCTTTAAGGACTGGGCTAGATTCTCCTCATTATTTTTCTTTTCTTCAATCTCCTTAGTCATCTTCATCGCCATAGATTCCATCTCAAGCTTTAGAGCAAGATTTTCACATTCTTCAGTTATTTCTTTTAAGGTCTGATTTATATGAACATCTTCCAAGCATTTACTTTCCTTCTGCTTCAGTTGATCACATAGTTCCTTCCTCTTTTGTCACGACTCATTGATTTTATCCTTCAAAGATTGAATGAATTTTTCAGCATCGTCAAGATTTTCTTTTAATTCCAGGACTTATGCTTTATAGTGATCAAGATATCAACTACCACTACAACCTACTGTTGAAGACTACCAGAGTCCATTGCATTCCAAGATCCACCTCAAGTTGTTAAACTTATTCAGAGGAACCAACTATGATACCAATTGTTGGACTCAAGGAACACTGAGAGGGGGGGGGTGAATTAGTGTTCAACAATATTTAAATTTCAATTCAAATCTTAAACCATTTACAACATTTCAACAAAAGTAAAGATGCAAGCACAAGAAGGAAACAATCAAAACACCATAACACCAAGATTTTTATGTGGAAACCCTGTTAGAGGAAAAACCATGGTGGAGGTTAATCCACAATTTGTACTCTGTTAAAAGTATGAAGAAAAAGGGAATGCACATGCATTCAGGCTCACTGCCTAGAGCTCATTGCTCAAAAGAATGAAGGCTCACTGCCTTACAAAATGTTTGGATTACAACAAAAGGTTGAACTGAGAAAGTAGCATCTATAAATGTTAGGTATCAGTTCCGGTGAAGCTCATAGATCAGATTCTGGACCTTGTGTCTGATTTTGCATTTCACTCTGCTCTGCCTTAATTTGCTTCACAAAAATCATCTTCTGCACAAGCAAAATTCGCTCAACTAATGTTCTGATATTCGCACACACATTTTCTCTACTCTTCACACCCATTAACACATCAAATTGAATTACCTAAACTCACATATATATTCCCTATTAAGATTTAATCGCTTTAAGTTGGCTTCAACGAAATAAAAATATTCTTCAATAGTCAGTTGAATTCACATTTAATATTTGATGTGTACCCATCAAAGTCGGCTAATGTTATGCTGGGACCCAAAAAAAAAATGCTCCAACAAAAAAATATTTAAACAATTACTTCTTATACATCCACGACATGCTACATTCACCAAGTCGTCCTTCAAGAACAAATAAACATAAAATCATCCTGTCGGATCTCCTAACTTATACATCGATTAATTTGACATTACAAAACTTAGCAATAAGATGACATAGATACTTAACAAACTCTCCCCAAGATCCACAACTGAAAATGATGATCTGGTGAAGCATACAGATCGACATACTAACTAGATACCCTGTTCTTCATTCTCACTTCTGGTAAAACTTTGTTCTTTACTCTGCCTACTGGTAGGAAAAATTTTGATCTGTAGACCGGAATAATGACTTAGGTTGCCATTAATGACAACACTAGAAGCCATGTGCCAACAAACAAGCCATATTCCAACAAGAGGACTACTATATCTAACTTCTACTAGACCAGATATCATGCATGTAGTTTGTCTTGTGGCTAGATTTCAAGAAGATCCTAGAGAGACACATGTTGCAGCAGTAAAGAGGATATTCAAATATTTGAAGGGCACTCTAGATCATGGCTTGTGGTATCTAAAGGATATTGACTTTACTCTAAATGCTTACACAGATAAGGATTGGGCTAGTTGTGTAGATGAAAAGAAAAGCACAAGTGGTGGTGTATTCCTTCTTGGATGTAGATTGGTGTCATGGCTAAGAAACAAGATTCAATATCTTTATCTATTGTAGAGGCATAATGCATTGTAGTAGCATCTTGCTACACAAAAATATTGTGGATGAGACAAACATTAAATGATATTAGAGTAGTATATGATGAACCAATTTCTATCTTCTATGATAATACAAGTGCTATCAATATATCAAATAATTTGGTAATGCATTCAAGGGAAAATTATATCTCAATCTAGTATCACTTTTTGAGAGAGAAGGTTGTAAAGAATGAAGTGAAGCTTGAATATGTTCCTACACAGGATCAGGGTGCTGAAATATTTACTAAGGATCTTCCCAAGGTCACTTTTGAGTATCTATGGGAGAAGTTGGGGGTTATTTTCCCTCCTTTGAACTAGATGCATAAGGAGATGCATCAGTCCAGTCGATATCAAGATTCATTATTTGGTCTAGATTGATGTTGGTGGCTACCTCTCAGGGGGAGTAGGTAGTGGCATTATTGGTTGCAGTCAAGAGGAGTGAAATTTGTCATTATACAATGGTTGTTGATTGATGCAGTTTGGTGTGTGCTCCTAAGGGGGAGTATGCAGAGCAGTAAAGAAAAGGAAGTTGCATAGCAGTGGTAAACAGTATGATTAATGTCAAAGGGGAGAATGAGTAATGCAAATATTTTTTCCTTTGCCATTGATGTCAAAAGGGGGAGAGAGTCGTGTGAAAAATACAAGCTACAAAGGGGGAGAGAACAATATAGAAAAGAAAATTGTTAGTTATCAAAGGGAGAAAGTAAAGGAAAAGAAAAGAAGAGTTGGTATGGAGCAAGAGTATTGATGATCAGATTTGTGTTTGTTGTTGATGGTTTTTCACATCATGTGTTGCCATCAATGACAAAGGGGGAGATCGTTGCAAGTATGTGTAGTTGTTGCCATTGATGTCAACAAGATTTGGTGTTGTCATTGGTGTCGACTGTATGAAAAGGAGTTTGTTACAAGGATGTGTTGTTGGTGTTGAGTTGGTGTTGTCTCTAATGATGCTTTGATTAGGGTAAAAGCTAATGAAATGTTTTGACCACATAAAAGTGGTCTTTATGTTTTGAATTTCAAAATGACGTAAACTAATGAATGTATAACTTTGGATGAAGTTTGTTCCTTTAATTTTTTAGATTTAAAAAAAAAATTGTTTTCATTACTTTTTTATTAATTTAAGAACAAATTTTGGAATGCTGATTTTTTTTTTAAAAAGTAACTTCACAGGTCGGGCCATCAAGAAATAAATTTAAAAAAACTTCATTTCTCCCTATTTTTTTTTCTCCAAATAGGTAACTTTAATATCTTGTGCATGGAAAAAAGAAATCAAATTTTGATGTATATTTTTCTCATAATAATGTTTTAAATTCAAACTTGTCAGAATTCGACAGTTTTCACGAGTCGTCAACTATTGTCTATTTTTTAATCATTTAAAAGAAAAAATTATACCCTTTTGAAGAAGACTCTCTCCTCTTGTTCCCCATATATATATTTTTTAAAATTAATATGTTTTACTATTTTTTTTAAATTTCTAATCATCCTCTTTTTCACTTTAAAAACCTACTTGCATTATTTTAAAAATAAAATATATTAAAACTAATCAAAATATTTAAAAAATATATATTTGGAATCACCACTCTGATCTCTACAAAAGGGTATTTTTCTTTTTTTGTAGAAAAATCATTCTAACTAAAAAAATATTTAGTTGAAGTTGAAAAATTCAGAAAATTCTAAAAAAGGCTAAGTTGGCTATGAATTAGGATGCCACATAGATAGTTTCAATAGAAAGGGTTTCTATAGAAATGATTTCACTATAGAAAGGGTTTCACCTGAAACCCTTTCTATAGAAACCTTGCACATTAAAAAAATCCAATTTCAAAGCCAATTTCAAAGCGGGAAAAGGAAAATTTTATTTTTTTGGGATTCGGGTGAAACTTATTTGGTTGAAACCCTATGTGCCACGTATAGGCCACGTGGTTTCGGTCGAAACTTTTTCGGCTGAAAATATTTCGCTCGAAACTATTTATTTGGCCGAAAGTGTGACACAACTTTGTGCTTTTACCCACTAGTTGCATTATGTTGTCATTAGTAAGCTACCAGTGTCAACCTCTAGTGTTGCTTTGATAATCTTTTGTCTATGGATGTATGGCTGAGTTGCTATTGACTTGGTGGTGATGAGGAAGTACTGAATATTTTGAGGATGTGTCTCTAGTGCTTAGTTTCCAAGTTCTTTTGAGAAAATTTGAATAAAATGAGGAAACAATGTGTTGCAGTGGTGTTATGTGTTACAAATTAGCATTTTGGTTTGGCTCCACATTTCTTCTATGTTGAAGATCTACTTGTGCAGTTCAGATATATTGATTAGAGGTGTTCAGAAGTGTTACATCCAGAATTTGGTGTGTTGGATGGTTGTGCAGAGGAAGTTATGTTCACCAATGTGTGAACTGTGTATTGCAGAGGTGTCTGTGAGAAATGTTTTTGCTTTTCATTTCTTTGCAAGATGGTTTCAAGTCTTGCAGACCTAGAAGTGTTCTTATAATGTTTGTGTCTTTCTTTAGTTGAAGTCTTTTGAGGTTTGGTGCTTTGTTTCTTGAGTTACAATGTATGGCATGATTGTTTGAGTGTACTGAGTATGTACAATCTTGAAGTGAAAGTTGTTGCAAAGGAATTTGTTGGATTTTAGGGTGTTTTTGGAATATTATAGATTGTGTTCAAGTGACATTTTTTGTTCATGAGTCATCTTTGTATTTGAGGAAGTGTGTACTTAAGTGTTAATGGTGTTGACACAAGTTCGATTGACCTTGGGTGTTTACACTAATTATGAAGTTGCTTTGGTGTTTGTGGAAGCATGGTGTGGTGTGTATGAATGGATTTAGGTCCTAGCTAAGATGTGTTGTGGTCTACCTTCATTCCTTTCTACCATGGGAATGTTTTGGTGCCAACCTAATTTGAATTTGCATAGTTGAGGTGCATAAGCTAACCTTGGAGAATGTTTTCAAGGTTGAAGATGGTATAAATATGTGTTGAGTTGTTGAGGGATGGTAAGATAGCTGTGATTTATGTGAGTGATGTGAATTGTAGAGTTTTGAGGTGTGAATTTGTGAAGTGTAGTGTGATCTTTCATATGTTAGATTACTGGATGTAGAGAGCAGAAGGTGTCTACAATATTCAATAAGACTACGAAGGTGTTGGTGATGTTGTGGTTGAATTTTTGGTTGCATTGAGATGGATTTATCATTGTAACACTCTTCTCTATCTTCTTTTCTATTATGGAAATTTTTCCTTTGGTAGTGAGCATTTATTTCTTCTAGGCAATGAGCACTCTAACAGTGAGTCCTATAACCCAACGACATAATGTTGAAACAGAGATGACTTGGAAGTCATCCTATCCCATGTTTTCAAACTGTCCCGATTGAATGGTATTGTGTGTTCTTGTAATTGTCCTTTCTGCAATTATTATTGTGTTCATGTGAGTGTCTTGTCGTATGTTATTCATGTTGGTATTTTATAAGTTGTGACTGATTCAATTAAATGATGGTAATAATTGTTTAGTATAATGTTAGATTAAATTGTATTTAAATATTTAAAAGTCATGTATTTTATTATATGCTAATTAAATATTAAATTGTGTTTTGTTAATTTAATTAAATTATCTTGTTGAAGATAATTATAAAATAAATAAATTAAATAAATCAAATTATGTGCAAAGCAAGTAAAGCTTGCAAAAGCTGATTTAAAACAAAAAGTATTGAAGAATAGAAAAAAATAAATAAATAAAAGAATGGAAAAAGTTGTGTGAACGAAGGAGAATTGAGATTTGACTGAAAAGCTTGCTTTCAAAGATATAATTTCTTTTATTGTGGATTTTTGAGAGCTTTTGGAAGAAATTGGTAATATCTTTTATTTAATTGAAATTTTTGAGGGTTTTTACACACAAAGGATTATTGAGACAAAAGTTGCACAAGATAATGGTTATGCATCTTCTGAAGTTTTCGGAAAGGATATTTCCATTCTTTTGTTTGAAATATTTTGGAAAGAGTCTTCGGAATAAGAGATTTGAATTTGGATTTATGCGAGAAGCTCTTCATTGGGATCAAGCAAGCTTCATTAGATTCTCGAGAGTGTAGGACTATAGGTTCCACCCTCTCTCTTATTGAAATCTGTAAAAAGAATAGAAATGTGTTTTGAATCAATCTTTGCTTGTAAAAGAAAATCTTTCTTAGAATTAGATTAAAATGGGTTCTTGAGAAAATAAAAATAAAATAAATAAATAAATAAATAGATAAATAAACAAATGAATAAATATGGTTGATTGTTTTAAATTTGTCAAAGCAAAAACCTACATCTTCTGAAATGTCCAATTTGTCTATAATGGGATTTTGAGAAAATTGATTTCTTCTTTGAGAATAATGAATTTGAGATTTTGAAAATATATTTATATATGAATGTATTCATTCTGTCCCTCTGTATCTTACTCTATTATATCATTACAGATATACATATATATGAATATATATATATAAATGTGTATATACTTATTTCATTATATATACATTCGAATGGAGTTATTGTTTAAATCAAAATTTTAATGTCCGTGGACGGACTGTTAAAGGAGTTCGTACCTGGAAGTGATTTATTTTTCAAATAAAAAAAATATAATAAAATTTTATTTTATTGAATAATTGTTGGGTGAAGGGGAAGGACGGCGGAGGCCGTACCTCCCCCTCTCCCCATGCGTGCGGATGGCTGGCACAACAATCCATAGAATACTATGCACAATAGTCCGTGGACTATCGCGCATAGTAGTCCGCCGACGGTTGTACTGGCCGCGCGGACCTCTCTGCCATGTATACTTTTTAAAAAAGTTATTTTTTTTTAAATATTAATATATATTTATTAATATTTTTTTAAAAAAATGTTTTTATAAATTTATTAATATATTTTAAATATATTTGCTAAAATTTTAATAATAATAATATTATTATTATATATATATATTAATAATGTTTTTTTTTATGGATTATATTATAAAATGTAGAACTCTGGAAGTATTTGAATGACAAACAAAATTAACTAAATATGAGAAAATTATTGTGCCTCTTTTCATAACCTGCATCGAGTTAAATTGATATGGTGTCTCGAGATCACGATTTGTGTGTTATTGATATTTTGTTATTGTTTTGTCTTTTTTATCGATGTGGGAACCCCGTTGTAAAGTGTGAATTCAATTTTAGTTATTGTTAAACTTGGTCTTCTCCAGAGGCAGGTTTTAATCTTTGAATGTTAACCTCGTTTTGGTTGTACTTTTGGAGTTGAAATTTATTGATATTATGCTTGGAAGGGTTGTGGTTTGTTGAGTTTTGTTTATGAATTATCGCGAGATGAGTTATGCCTTGTGGCTTGGTTTTGAGTTATGTGCTTTATCTGTTGAGTACAACCCTTGCTTGGATTTGTTTTATGTTAGGGGTCTTAGGGAGAGTGGCTCTTCGTGGGGGCCGTCGCCTCAGTTGGAGGAAGGGCCAGGAGATCCCATGAGAGCTATGCGATGAACTCTCCACTAGACACCCGTTTGCCTTGTTTCTTGTTGCCTCTGGAATTGTGTACTAAATTGTTGTTTCAGATTTATATGGAATCATGTTCTATTTATTGTTTCAGATTTATTTGGAATTGTATTTTGAATGTTGTATCAGTTCTTCTGGAAATGTCTTTTGGATGTTGTATCAGTTCTTCTGGTTTTGTACTCTTATTGTTGATTCAGATTCTTGTGAAAATGATTTATGAATGTTCCTTGGTGACTTGTTTAATTGTTAGTGCTTGGGTTAATTGATGAGTTTCATAGCTTTATTTATTATGTTGACTCGTGAATGTTGTTGGTTATGTCATTGTAATCTCTGAGTTTGTATTTGAGTTTGTACTTGGTTGTTCTCTTGGAGTTTTGACATTCATTGTCAGGATCTCTTCCTTGTCACCTCTGAGCACGGGGGGTGAGTTATTCATAATTCACATGGTTGGGTGGAACGTGCTCCGCACCCGTTGGCTTCCCCATCAACGTTCTTTGTTGCAACATTCCTTCAATTGGAGTTTGTTCCAGTGGATCATTTGTAATTCAAATATTATTGTACTTTGTATCATCCCACATGTATGGGAAATGTATTGTAACTCATTATTGAGAGCATGTAATCTTATGTTTATACGATGATGTAATAATTAGGATCCTTTGTAACATTATTGGATGAGATTCTATATGATTGTAATATGGGATGTAGTGATACTTTCACTCTTGGTTTATGGATGTACTTTTATTAATGATTATTGTAATATAAATTGGTCAAGTTGTTTAATAATTATCTTTTACTTTTGCTTTAGTTGTGTTGCAATGTGACCTCGCGTGCCCCAGAGAATGTAACACTTAGTTGTTAATGTGCAATGTAAATGTAATTAATGTTCAGATGCATGTTTACTTTATGTTATTTAAAAAAAATAAAAATGTTTGCAATGTTTGTTCTCTGGGGTTTGCACGACGGGCGTTACAACATTGGTAACAGAGCACTAGGTTCATATACTGGGCACTCTAGTTTCATATGAGCCCATTATGTTGTCCTAGTGAATTTGTTAAGTGAAGTTCTTAAGTGATCACGATGATCATGTTGGATTGTGGAAAGGATGTAAAGATTTGAACCACGTAGTTGTTGGAAAGTAAGTGTACTTGTGGAATTATGTATGTAATTGTACTTCCCTTGTAAATGTGAGAAACCAGTAACTGTGCATCGATTGAGTGTTGTGAATACCCGTACTTGCTTTGTGGGCCCATAACCCACAGGTCTTAGGATGGAGATATGGTGTACCCATCCATTCAGAATATGTTGTATTTGGTGTGGGATTAACCATACCATTATTTTTGTTTGTATGTTTGTTACCTGATTGAGGGCCAATCCACGTGTGGTTGAAAATCTATACATATAAGAGTAGCCAAAAGCTAGTTTCATGGATTCTTTTCTTTTGGTTCTCTAGTCCCTCAATCTATGAAGGGGTAGTAGCAGCCACAAAGTTCCTTGGGTAGAGTGTGCAACGTACGCATATTGCGACGCAGAGTAGTCTTAGCTCAACCGATCCCGAGGAAACGTACTCACTACTTTCCCTTATGATGGATCAGGGTACTTGATCCATATGTGCTAGCCTAAACCCCACAGTTTTGAGTATAGCAGCATTGGATTGTTATTTTATGCCTGGCCGTCCATAGGGACGTTGACCTGGCATTAGCGAGTCAACCTCGTCTGTATGAGAGGTGAAGCTCGAGTAGCCCCATATTGATATGCTCATATATGTATTGCATACACCGTATCTGCACATGTTTTGACATGATGTAATGGATACGATGCCACACCCCACTGATGTTCTGACACAGTGTTGGTGATGATGTCGTGTTGTTGATGGTAGCGAGCTGGGCTCGAGGACACGATGCCACATGCATAGACATGTGAAGGCGCACTATGAGATTGTATTATGATAACCTACTTGTGTGATGAGCGTAATGGGGCCTCACACACTTGTAGAGGGATACTCATGTTTTCTTTCGACAGTGTTTGGGTTGGTTAGCATATGGGTATGTCCTAGCCATGTATACCTCTGGCGACGGTGAGTACCTGCGTGTGCCTTCTCCATGAGGTATCGCTATGCGGGGTGTGTATGCGCGTGCCTACTTCCGTGGAGCCACAGACACATCGCCATGTAGCATACGTCAGTGCGTGCCTTCTTCGGCTGGCGTATGACCATGTCACATGATGACACGAGGCAGGGTGTAGCCAAGGAGCACACTCTGGGTCATGTGGATGGCATGCTCACTCTACACCACATGAAGGCTATTGTTATAGCTGGACGATGTTCCCTCCTTTCTCGTTTGGTGGCTAGTATCTAGTCACACAGTGTTGTATTGTGCAATTTTGAAGATTGAGGACTTCCTATATGATTGTTGATGATTTTCAATTGACCTTGAAGGCTGACATTTTGTTTATGTTTGATTGTAATGGTTTAGCCACACTTTGTGACTTATTCTCTCGTAGCCCTCGTGGTTACATTTGATTTAGTGTTGACATTGTGCACATTTCTTGCTTTACTATTGAAATTGAATCTTATTTGATGTTTGATTTATGACCTTGGTGGCTAAACTAGTTTATCCTTGTTGTTTTCGAGGTCGGCCATGTGTCGTATTGTGATTCCTCTCCAAGGACGTATGAGGCAAACTTGGTGAGTGTATACGAGGAAATAGACGCAAGGAACCTTGAGGATGGGGGTATGTGAGGCTATTTTATAGCTAGGACCCACTACCCACCTATGTGTGATGACTATCTCTTGGAGGCTAACCACCTTATACAACAAGAGATAGATCATTGTGGCCTTGCTTGGATGGTCTCACTATGTGTGTGTGGCCTAACTCCATCAAGCCACTGAGTGTGAGGTATGGTTTATGTGAGATGGATTTTATCTCTTGGCTCATGGATTATGTATTGTGGATTAGTATGCTGCTTTCTGGCATCCAGATGGACCCTTGTGTAGCCTCGTTATGTGATTCCCAGTGATGTGAATTCGTGTATATGTGAATAATGCATGGATATAGTACTTAGATTCTTGAGATTTTATTTACTTCCCTTCTATTGTTCTCATCTAATATTTGGAACTTGTTCTTTGGTGGTGTTGTAGGATGATGCCTAGAGGTCGCGATCTTGATAGGGGTGGTCATCAGAGCACTTTTTTTTAAATGTCCATGAGGGTGGTCATGAGGAACATCTGAGCCCTCAATTACGCCCCTTGCTTGAGGAAATTCTTAACCGGCTTGGCCCAAGACAGGAGAGAAATCGACAAATGGTAAGGGAAAGAGAAAGGTTCCCTAGGAGAAGAGGTGTTTCAGCTGTAGTAAGACTTATAATGGATCTCTTAAGGGAACGTTCTCCTACCTTCCTTAGTCATAGTGGTGGTTTGGAGGATGAGACTTGGATGATTGGTGTCCGAATTGGTGGGCGTCTTTTGTCTAGGAGAATCCGAAGTTGGTTGCGAGCCCAAATTTTTCAGCTTGACCAGTCAACTCAGAGCACTCGGACTGTAGCTAGTAGGGGCCGACTTCGACAGGATGGTGCACCTCCTCGAGGTAGAAGAAATGGCAGAAATGCAGGATGTTTCTCTTGTGGCCAGCAGGGTCACGTAGCTAGGCAATGTCCTCAGGGGAGCACACCTGAATTCAGTCAGAGACCAACAGTCACAGAGCCAACAGAGGATGATGCGGGTAGGATCCACAGAGCAATTGAAGTAGTTGATGACCGCCAAGTAGGGCATCGGAGCACAAATGTGGAGACTATAGGTAGCAGACATGCAGCTGACTCGGGAGCCCATGAGAATTCTACGATATAGGAGACTAATGTAGTGCTTCTTATGTTGTGTAATACCCCCATGTTACTAATATTCTTTGCTACTATTTGTTACTCTTATGTGTTAGTGTGATACTGGTTTGTGATGGTGACTAGTTCACCGATTTGGTGTGTGTGGATGCCTCCCGTATTAGGGAATCTTATTTTCTTTTGTTTGCCGGCTTCCAGGAGTAAGCCGAATTTATGGGGGGGAGGATGTAATACCCCTCCTGTTACTATTTAGATTTGTTTTTCTATGTTTTGATTTGGTACTTTGATACTGTGATGAGACTGTTATTGTTTGGTTTGGTTAGTAGACCTTGTTGTTTATGCCTATACATTTGAGGACATGGTTATTGATATGATATTGTGGTTGGTGATATTAGTTTGATTTCAGTAACATTGTGATGCATTAATTTAGTAAATTATGTTATGATATGATTTGTTAGTTTATAAATGATTAATTTATCGGTTATATTATATTGTTTGGATAGATGTGATGAAGGACAGTGTAGCACCACTCGTTCGCGGGTGCCCTGCTACGCTGCGATTCCTTCTCACAATACAATGCTTTGATTTTATATACGTATGCACATGTACACGACTTCAATTGTATGTAGGGATTGCAGGTACATAGTCTCGATTCCACCTGCTTCGGTAGGACAGGGCGAGCATCAATAACCCAACGGCATAATGTTGAAACAGAGATGACTTGGAAGTCATCACGTCTCATGTTGTCAAACCGTCCCGATTGAATGGTATTGTGTGTTCTTGTAATTGTCCTTTCTGCAATTATTATTGTGTTTGTGTGAGTGTCTTGTCGTATGTTATTCATGTTGGTATTTTATAAGTTGTGACTGATTCAATTAAATGATGGTAATAATTGTTTAGTATAATGTTAGATTAAATTGTATTTAAATATTTAAAAGTTTTAGTTTAAAAGTCATGTATTTTATTATATGCTAATTAAATATTAAATTGTGTTTTGTTAATTTAATTAAATTATCTTGTTGAAGATAATTATAAAATAAATAAATTAAATAAATCAAATTATGTGCAAAGCAAGTAAAGCTTGCAAAAGCTTATTTAAAACAAAAAGTATTGAAGAATAGAAAAAAATAAATAAATAAAAGAATGGAAAAAGTTGTGTGAACGAAGGAGAATTGAGATTTGACTGAAAAGCTTGCTTTCAAAGATATAATTTCTTTTATTGTGGATTTTTAAGAGCTTTTGGAAGAAATTGGTAATATCTTTTATTTAATTGAAATTTTTGAGGGTTTTTACACATAGAGGATTATTGAGACAGAAGTTGCACAAGATAATGGTTATGCATTTTTGAATCTTCTGAAGTTTTCAGAAAGGATATTTCCATTCTTTTGTTTGAAATATTTTGGAAAGAGTCTTTGGAATAAGGATTTGGATTCTAGATTTGAGCACGGTATTCTAGAGAGGAGATTTCGAAGCAGGAATGAGAAGCTCTTCATAGAGGCCATCGGGATCAAGCAAGCTTCATCAGATTCTCGAGAGCGTAGGACTACAGGTTCCACCCTCTCTCTTATTGATTGTTTTCGAATCTGTAAAAAGAATAGAAATGTGTTTTGAATCAATCTTTGCTTGTAAAAGAAAATCTTTCTGAGAATTAGATTAAAATGGCTTCTCTGAGAAAATAAAAATAAAAATAAATAAATAAATAAATAGATAAATAAACAAATGAATAAATATGGTTGATTGTTTTAAATTTGTCAAAGCAAAACCCTACATCTTTTGAAATGTCCAATTTGTCTATAATGGGATTTTGAGAAAATTGATTTATGCTTTGAGAATAATGAATTTGAGATTTTGAAAATATATTTATATATGAATGTATTCATTCTGTCCCTCTATATCTTACTCTATTATATCATTAGTGATATACATATATATGAATATATATATATATGAATATATATATATATATGAATATATATATATAAACATGTATATAATTATTTCATTTTATATACATTTGAATGGAGTTATTGTTTAAATCAAAATTTTAATGTCCGTGGACGAACTGTTAAAGGAGTTCGTACCTGGAAGTGATTTATTTTTCAAATAAATAAAAATATAATAAAATTTTATTTTATTGAATAATTGTTAGGTGCAGGGGAAGGACGGCGGAGGCCGTACCTCCCCCTCTCCCCATGGCCGCGGACGGCTGGCACAATAGTTCGTAGACTGTTGTGCACAGTAGTCTGTGGACTGTTATGCAGTCCGTCGACGGTTGTACTAGCCGCAAGGACCTCTCTGCCATGTATACTTTTTAAAAAATTTGTTTTTTTTTAAATATTAATATATATTTATTAATATTTTTTTTTAAATGTTTTTATAAATTTATTAATATATTTTAAATATATTTACTAAAATTTTAATAATATTATTATTATTATTAATATATATATATATATATTAATAATGTTTTTTTATATGGATTATATTATAAAATGTAGAACTCTGGAAGTATTTGAATGACAAATAAAATTAACTAAATATGAGAAAATTATTGTGCCTCTTTTCATAACCCGCATCGAGTTAAATTGATATGGTGTCTCGAGATCACGATTTGTGTGTTATTGATATTTTGTTATTGTTTTGTCTTTTTTATCGATGTGGGAACCCCGTTGTAAAGTGTGAGTTCAATTTAAGTTATTGTTAAACTTGGTCTTCTCCAGAGGCATGTTTTAATCTTTGAATGTTAACCTCGTTTTGGTTGTACTTTTGGAGTTGAAATTTATTGATATTATGCTTGGAAGGGTTGTACGGTTTGTTGAGTTTTGTTTATGAATTATCGCGAGATGAGTTATGCCTCGTGTGGCTTGGTTTTGAGTTATGTGCTTTATCTGTTGAGTACAAACCTTGCCTAGATTTGTTTTATGTTAGGGGTCTTAGGGAGAGTGGCTCTTCGTGGGGGTCGGCGCCTTAGTTGGAGGAAGGGCCAGGAGATCCCATGAGAGCTATGCGATGACACTCTCCACTAGACACCCGTTTGCCTTGTTTCTTGTTGCCTCTGGAATTGTGTACTGAATTGTTGTTTCAGATTTATATGGAATCATGTTCTATTTATTGTTTCAGATTTATTTGGAATTATATTTTGAATGTTGTATCAGTTCTTCTGGAAATGTCTTTTGGATGTTGTATTAGTTCTTCTGGTTTTGTACTCTTATTGTTGATTCAGATTCTTGTGAAAATGATTTATGAATGTTCCTTGGTGACTTGTTTAATTGTTAGTGCTTGGGTTAATTGTGATGAGTTTCATAGCTTTATTTTATTATGTTGACTCATGAATGTTGTTGGTTATGTCATTGTAATCTCTGAGTTTGTATTTGAGTTTGTACTTGGTTGTTCTCTTGGAGTCGGTTTTGACATTCATGGTCGGGATCTCTTCCTTGTCACCTCTGAGCACGGGGGGTGAGTTATTCATAAATCACATGGTTGGGTGGAACGTGCTCCGCACCCATTGGGTTCCCCATCAACATTCTTTGTTGCAAGATTCCTTCAGTTGGAGTTTGTTCCAGTGGATCATTTGTAATTCAAATATTATTGTACTTTGTATCATCCCACATGTATGGGAAATGTATTGTAACTCATTATTGAGAGCATGTAATATTATGTTTATAGGATGATGTAATAATTAGGATCCTTTGTAACATTATTGGATGAGATTCTATATGATTGTTATATGGGATGTAGTGATACTGTCACTCTTGGTTTATGGATGTACTTTTATTAATGATTATTGTAATATAAATTGGTCAAGTTGTTTAATAATTATCTTTTACTTTTGTTTTAGTTGTGTTGCGATGTGACCTCGCATGCCCCAGAGAATGTAACACTTAGTTGTTAATGTGCAATGTAAATGTAATTAATGTTTGGATGCATGTTTACTTTATGTTATTTAAAAAAAAAAAAATTGTTTGCAATGTTTGTTCTCTAGGGTTTGCATGACGGGTGTTACAAAAGTAATAATCATGATAATGATAACAACCCACCAAGCATATCTCAACTTGAAAACCAATCCAATAATTCAGCTTGAACAACCAACCAGATTCTTCACACTTTCACTAATTAACTACTTATACAATGAGAGCACTTATTCAAGCATTACAACCAAATAAAAAGGCACAAACAATCAATGAAACATGATCGTGAGTACATTCGTGACTCATAAGATATTAAAAGAAAACTACGTAACTAACAGATTCAACAAGCTCATTAACCATAATATGAAGGCATTTGCAAACTTATGGAACTTAACATTAGATCAATTAAAATAGAGTCTTATATGGATAACATTCAGGTAAGCACGGTTCCATTGAGCAGTATAAATTCTTAACAAGAATTAGGTTTTCTCAATAGCTTCCAGGATAGTATAATAGTTTGACTAAGGGTCATACTCTAACATTATTCAATGTCTACCATCTAGTAATTAATCAATGCCACCTTTATATATATATATATATTTCTTATCAATACAAAATTAGCGATTAAATGACCAATTAACTTTTCCAAACTTAAATATATCCTTATTCACTTTATTAACTTCCAAATCTTGAAAACAATCACCTAAATATAGTTCCATCAATCTCTTTTCCTTGATAATGAATTTTTCTAAAACATTTCTTCTAACCTTCAACCCTAATATTAAAAATTACCACTCAGTATAATCCTTTAATAACCAAATTCCAAATGTTAAATTCACCAAGCAATTTTACTAGCCATCTACTAACCTTATAAAAATTAATTAACTTACGCTTGCTAATTAGTTAACATAAAAAGGGGATTCTAAATCCCTTAACTTTATTCCGACTCATTTACCTAAACTACCTATCTATCAATACTCTTAGATAGTACACAATGTGAACATTTAATGGCCAATTAATAATCTTTATTTTAATTTCCTTTAAGACCTTATTTACTAACACTCGTTTCAAATGCAATCATAATAATAAATAATTGTCTAACCTAATACATAAACATTAATATGTAATGTATTCCTATTTTTGTATATTTATATATCTTTATGAATTTTCTAAAACTATAATAAAACTAAGGTTTCTAGAGATGAATCTTTTAAGTTAACTCTAGTAATGAGAAGAGACTCAACACATGATCAATGGTAACCAAATTTCTTATTTATGTTACCAATCAAATATGACAGCAAAATACTTTCCTTTATTTAACTAAACTTTCCTATAGTTATCTAAATGCTCAACTTATTTACAAGTCTTATCACTAGAATAGTTGTCATATAAAAAAAAAATCATAATCTATATGTCCTTGACAACACTCTTAGTAATAGAATGGAAAATCATTTGTTATTAAATAGTTAGGTAATATGAAAATGCGCAAAATATGTTTCTTTTAACCTTCAAGTTGTCAAGAAGAAGATTGGTCATGTAACTCAAGTTTGGATAACATTAATAACCAAATTTATCTTTTAGATAATATTAACCAACCTAACCTTTGGTCTAATAATTATTGTTAAATCTATTTAATTAATTGTCAATTATATATATATATATATATCTTCTTTGCTCATATATTCTATATCCCTTATGAAGTAATGTAAAATTATTATAATAATAATGATTACTTTTTAGAATTAATTAAATTATTTCCTACATGTATATATTTCATATATATTACTTTTATTTTAAAAGAAAAACTAGAAATAAAAGAATAAAAAAATATTCTTTTAATTTTAAAAGGAATGGTAAAAATACTTAACCTTTACCCCTATACATACCTTTATTTAATTTTACACTAATATGAGTGAAATATATTCCCTTTTTTTTTTTGATTATTTAAACGTGAGTAACTTGCCACTGGAAAAGTTCTTTCGTGGTTTTGTTTCTTTTATAAAGATTAATTTTATCTTGTGCATTAATTGCATTACAAAATTATTATTGTTACCAATTTCTCTGGTCACTAATGTATGAACAAAATTTACGAATGCTTTTCTCCTTTGCTGATAGTTGCAAGAATAAACTCATTACTAAAATTTGAGATATGAATTTGTCTAATGTTGTAGTTGAAACTTCCCTGATGGATAAGTATGTATAACACACAAGAAAAATCAAGGCACACGAATTGTTGACAGATTGCCTCCAAAGAAAAAAAATGGCCTCATGGGAAGCCGTCCAAACCTATTTCAAGCTATCTTCCAAAATGTTCATTATGATCCCTTCTATCTACCCCCCAGATATTTTCTGAGTTAAAAAATTTGTTGAGAAAATCCGTATTTCCATAAAATCTCATCCTCTTCCCATTTTTTGTATCTATTTTCACCAAATTACCAAAACAAATTAAGGCAGAATTCCTTTCGTTTCACGATAACAAAGGAAACAAGTGTCAAATTCCTAATTTTCTTATTCAACACCCGACAGTTTATTTTTCACCAGAGTTTCCACCTGTTAGTAAAATCTTCACGATTAGAAAAAACACAAACCTACCACCACTTAAATATATTTTTGGGTAAACATTTATCATCTTATTAAATTGAATTGAATTAAATTAAATTAAACACAACCCTTCCACCGTTTTAATATTTTATTGGGTAAACATATTATCCCATTATAAAATTAATCGAGAATTCTTTTAGATAATATATACATATATATAAATTTACCAAATGTAGTTATTAACAAAATTATTTATTTTTGAATAAATCCTTGATAACAAATAAATAAACAATATTATTTAATTGCTAATTGAAAATTTACAAAGCTACAATTAAGATATTATTCTTTTAATTTTACAAACATAATTTTAAATTTTTAAACTAATTTAATATTTAACTAAATCCTTGGTAATTTCACAAATCACCTTACTAATTAAGTTTGATGTTTAATTAAATTAATTTCAGTAGTAATAACAATCATCACTAAATAATGATAACGCTTCATAATTGAACAATTAACATATTAAACTTAACGTTCAAAATGAATGACATAAGACAAAACGATACCAAACAAGACAGGGTACTGACAAACGATATCGTCAAACAATGATGGGATGATGGATGTGGATAGGGTTGCTTTCTTGTCAAATCCATTTTCAACTTCATACCCATTGGGATTTATGAGGCTCGCCCTGTCCTGACAGTGCAGGTGGAATTGAGGCTTGGGTACTTGCAATCTTGCATAAAACCAAGTGTCGAAACAACATATATATATATATCCAATTCCATACACACTGTGGGAGAGAATTGCAATGTAGCAGGGCGCTCACAGATGAGTGATGCAACATCATCCCTCTCACTGACTCTCAACAATAACACATCATCATAACTATCATGAAGCGAGCATTAAACATTTACGTAACCACACAATATCGCATAATGAGATAAAGGAAAACACCATGCAACATTATATCATCAACAAAATGAAATAGTATTATGAGCATCCAAACAGAACACACAAGTCAAATAGGCGAAACAGTCACCATCGTAGTCTCAAGAATGCATCAAGCATAAATAGTATCAGCTATACATAGAAAAGTATCATAGGAGTACAGTAACACGGGAGGCACTACACAACAATAGTTGGAGATTTCTTCTCACATTTCAAAGATAAGTATTAATGTTGATAAATTATTTGAGCAATAAAATTATTTTAAATCTTTGAGTTTATTGAATTAATAATTTATTTATGGCATGATTAAATGTATTTGAGTGAAATTGTTGATCAATTTATTATATGCATTTAATTTCAAAGTCTTTACTTGAGCTTTAAATATTATATTAAAATTTGTGCATAAAAGTTTTGGAATTAATCTGTGGAAACAATTTAAATCATTGCATTTTAAATTTGGAATTAGTTTCATTTCAGACAAGGACTATTGTCCTAGATGTCAAAAGGCACTTGCTAAAGTTTAAGGAGTGATGACAATAGAACAGTGACAATTAAATGTAATTGTACTTGAATATCAGAGAATTTTGCGTACAATTAAGAAGATTGGTTGTAGTATGCTTGCAATATCATGCTTGTATCAATTCATGGTGCTAGAACTAATCTAAAAGTCTGATCCGAAATGTTTGAGGTCAGTTACTCAGGGTAGAGATATTTTTTTGGCAACATGTTCATGATCTATATTTCTTCCTGGATGAAAGTTTTGGTTTGTGGTTTGAAAGGAGATTATTCCTACACTTGTTCTACCTTATTCTAGCATTTATGGGATTTATGTTTAGCATGCAAAAATATTGAAGTGGCAGAAGGGTCACTATGTTGGCTAATTGACCAGTTGATGTTCCAGAATTGTGTGACAATGGCTTGTAGTGTGTGACCTCTAGAGATAGCCTGGGATGTTGAAATAGGTCCAAGTTAGGGTTCTTGAAGGAAGCACACAACATCATTTTCTTTCAGCGACAACAAATTTTATTTTGGACCTACTCACTACACGTTTCATGAAAATTTGAATTTAGGTCCACATTAGTCGACTTGGCTAATTGTGGATTGTGTTAAGGGACTCTTGGTCAACGTGAGATGATATTAATGTAATGTGTTGTATATAATCATCATGGTTTTAGATCTCACTTGACATATGTGTGGATATTAATGTGTGTGGAAGTGTGAACCTATGCAAGTAAGTGTAATTCAAGTGATGTAATGGGAGTTCCATCTCTCAATCATTGTGCGCCATAATCAGTAGATCATAATGAGTGTAGGATAGTGTTTGAAGGAAAGTAAAGTCAAGTGTAAGTTGTGCAATCAACATTGAAGGTCCACAAGCTTTATCTTTGTAATCTGATAGGACTGGTGTCTTATTCTTTGAGTTGGTGCTCAAATATTTGTATTGGGGATTGGTGTCTTCAGTAGGTTGGTGCCCACACATAAAGCAATGGATTGGTGTCTTCAACAGGTTGGTGCCTACTTCATGATTGTAACATTCATTATTTTTGTGAGGTTGAATTTAGATAGTAGCTCCAAGCAGCTCTTCTCACTATGGTTTTTCCCATTCCAAGTTTCCACATATATTTGATGTTCATTGTGAACGTGTGATTTTGTGTTTCTTGATTAACAGTAGTTGTTTGAGTCATGTTTTATGATTCATGTTTGGAGATACATGTTGAATTTAATATTTTTAAATAGATTTGATATACTAATTCACCCCGCTCTCAATATATTGTGTGCCCTTTAGACATTAGTAGGGTATAGGCTTAATTATACTCCTATTGAGAAAGCATGTTTAGTAATTATCATTGCATCAAAAAAGATATGACAGTACATGCTCAAAAACCAAACTAAGCTCATCTCAAAATTTTATTTGTTTAAGTATTTATTATCCAAAGCAACACTCACGACTCACATGGCTAAGTGGGTTATGATATTAAGTGAATTTGACATAGAGTATGTAGACTGAAAAGCAATAAAGGGACAAGTCATTACAAATTATTTAGAAGAGCACCTTTATATAATGATAATCCTCTCATATCATACTTTCTAGATGAAGAAATTATTTCCATCACCCCTATAAATCAATGAAAATTTTACTTTGATGAGTCACACACACAATATGGTTTAGGAATAGGAGTCTTATTCATCACCCCTTAAGGTGATTGTATTCCAAAATTATATCGGTTGGAATTTATATATACTAATAACACTGTCAAATATGAAGCACTAATCACAGGACTTAAAGAAAAAACCTAGATTGAAAAATAAGGCTATAGGTGCTATGGAAACTACTGGATCTCTCCTAGATATGTCGCATAATAGTCAAAATATGAGTTTCTAGCAAAGAACCTTTTAGTTCTTGTCTTTGACATCCCTGAGTCAAAATTCGTGTGTGAAATTTTTGGTCCTAATTCCCCTTGGTACCATGAAATTTATGTCTACCTACATGATAACACTATCCAATTCAACCTAACCACTAAATACTAACCAAAAGAAAACCTTTATCCTCCACTCATCACATTTCACCATTATTGGTGACACATTATATCGAAAGAGTCTCGATGATACATTACTTAGATGTGTAAACCTGGAAGAGGCTAAAATTATGTTATATGAGGTACACAAAGGTGTTTGTGGTTCACATTCTAGTGGCCCTACCCTTGCTAAAAATCTACTGAGAGAAGGGTACTATTGGCCTACCAAGAATTAAGAGGCACACCAATTTATAAAGAAATGTTTATAGTTTTAGCAACATGGAGATCTTATTCATGAGGTAGCCCAAGAGTTGCAACCCATCACTACACCTTGGCCCTTTTCACAATGGGGACTAGACCTCATAGGAAAGAAAAATTTACCCCACCTCATCCAATGGCCATAAGTTCACCAAATAGATAGGGAATTTTATCCTTAACTACCTAATTTTTTGGTATGGTATTGTGAGAAAAATGGTAGGATGTCTAAATTATTTTCTCATAGTTCCATATCCAACACCATTTTTTTGCACCATACTACCCCCAAGATAACAATCAAGTTGAAGTGTCTAACAAAGCTATCCTTAAGATCCTAAAGAAGACAATTAATGATATTGGCCATTACTAGCACATCCAACTCAATCATGCCTTATGGTATTACCGTACTAGTATTCAAACACCTATAGGTGCTACACAATATCCTCTAGTCTATGGCATCGAGAAATCTTTTCTATTGAGGTCAAACCCCATTCTTTGAGGGTATCATTACAACATCTTTTCGACAACAAAGAGTATCAAGCATCTAGGTTACATGAGCTATATTTGTTAGATGAATGACATCTCAATGCATTAAATCATTTATAGGCCTATCAAAATAATCTTTGTTTTAGTTACAAAAAAAGGATCAAGAATCAAAATTTTCAAGTAGGTGATCTAGTCCTTAAGGAAAATCATAAGAATCAGCTCGATCAAGATAACAAGGGAAAATTTAAACTTAATTGTTTGAGACCATTTGTTGTCACAACAAGATATGGGTCAGGAACTTACCAACTTGCAACACCTGAAGGTGAGCCCTTACAAGAACCCATCAACAACACTCACCTTAAGAGGTTTCATGCCTAACCCTTGGGGTATCCCAAGGTAAAATTTTAAGAAAAAGTAAAGAGAAATAATTCGCCCAATGGTGAAAACCACTTTGGTGGAACCTTGGGAAAGTACCATGGTGAAAACCTTTTTACAGGTGTCATGTGTAGCAAAATCCAAAGAAAAAAGGAAAAAAATAGTAAAGATAAAAATCATCGTCTAGTGAAAACCACTTTGGTGTCGCTTTGGACAAGTACCATGGTGAAAAACTATTTACAAACACCATGTGTAGTAAGCATCATCTACCATATATTAGGTTCTTATCAATTGCATTCATAATAAATTCAACATTTCATCTATATCCACCTACCTATCACAATTTCACTTATATACCTAGCATGGTTTGGTAATTTACCAGTGCCTAACATTATCCATCCCACCTAGTATCATAATAAAATCATTCCACTTATCCCATAATGAAATGATCTAAACCTAACTGGAGGTATTCTATTAAACCTAGTCATAGAATTGGATCCTTTTATTGCCTTAAACTGAAAGATCAAAAAACATTAAATATCCAAAAAAATCCAAAAACATTAAATATCCCAAAAAATCCAAAAAAATTACATATTCCAAAAAATACAAAAAATTAAATATCCACAAAAATCCAAAAACAGTAAATATCTAAAAAACATTAAATATTCCAAGAAACCCACAAAAACATCAAATGCTCCAAAAATCTAAAAAAATAAATGAACACGAATTCACCCATCCATGATAAAATCATCAACTATAATAAAATTATCATTAAAATCACCTTTGATAAAGCAAGAAAAAGAGATACAATAATCAAAACATAAAACATTCATGAAAAATTGCAAGCTAAGATCACTGCCGAAATAACCCACTACCTACATACGTATTGCCCGAATCATTTAATTCATCATCTTGATCAATGCCTTAACAAATGTATCTTTCCTACAATAGGCACAATCCAGGATACCAATTAACACTCTCTTTGGCAAGAGATATGATGACTATGATATGTTTTTTCAGTCAATCTTTTCTTTTGATTTGTCTTTTTGTCTCCTTCCACTGCTTGCTTGAAGCCACCTCAATTTTTCAATATCTTGTTGTGTCTAGAGGAGGATAGAATGGATCATATTCATTTCTTTTTTCTATTGTGTTTTTGAGACGTTCTTATAATATGACCACAAAAAATACTTGTGTGTGTTCAGATAGCTTCTTGCATAACAAACAACTTTTGCATATTAGGTTCTTCATACCTTTTGTGCATAGGCCTATTATTCTTTAAGTTTTATTCTCGCAAATTTAAAAAAGGTTTCCATATGTATCATATGGATAAGGATAATCTTATTTGTTTGCAAAGTAAAGTACATACATTAGATATGATTCAACCCTGGTTCTTCATACCTTGGTGCATAGTGTCTATTTTCTATATCAAAATAAGAACTGCTCTCTATATTTTTAGCATAACTAAAAGAAAAATAAAAATAATTTTTTCCATCCTATTTTCTAATAAAAATCCCAAATCATTCCAAATAACTATAGCTTTCAGTGATATTTCATCAACATGATTCATCTATCCATCATTATCCTACATCACTTCTTCTATACTACTAAATCATGTTAACTATTCTATCCATGTATCATGATACAAACAAAAAAATACACATCATCCCTACATACATAATCATTAGTATCATCATAACATCATATATATATTGCATCCATAATTATAGCATCATGTCATAGAATCATCATAATCCATAACATCATATATCATAACATCAAATAAATATCATCATTGCATACATATATCCATCACGTAGTAGAATCAAATAGGAATCACTAGTAAATGAAAACATCACATGCATATAGAGTCACATCACATCATGAAATCTCACCTCATATATATAAATAATTGTGTCATGATACATCATCAATATATACAATGTATGTACAAAGGGAAACAAAGAGCCATGAATATGCATATATACATGAGCCTATGGGTATAATAAAAAAATATGTCTATATCATATACATCAATATACACAAACTGCTCCTTTATAATGAGCTCCCACCCTCTAAATGTCTAGGTGAGGGTGGATGAGGAGGAAAACTTACCCTTGGTTGCATAACTTGCATTGCTAGTTGCACAACCACATGTCTCGCAAAACCTCATCCTGGTCATGGTGATATCAGTGATGGTATCTCTATGAATCCCCCCATCACTAATCTACCCTCCAATCTAGTTAATTGTGAGGCCCTTGACCTACTCCTTGATGAGAAAGTAGGAGCCCTCATGTTTTCTATTACATCCCTCTCATAAATGGTTTTGTAATAGGTGGCCTCCTATATATGTCTCCTCAACTCTCCCATCACTTGCATCAAGGAAAATCCCCGACTCATTGCCTTTACCTATTGATGTCAAGCTATCTTGGCATCCCTCTCAACTATCCTTTAACTTAATAAAATTGAGAGGATGTCCCTCTTTGTTTTCCTCTTTATCAACTAAACCAAGAGGCTATCCCTCTCTCCTCAGTACCTGTCCCTCTCTCTATGAACCTAGTCTCTCCTCCATCACCATCACCCCCATCATCCCCATTTCCCCCTCCATCCCCACCATCTCCCCCTCCATCGTATCCTCCTTCCAACCCACCCCAACCATCTCCCAACATCTCCTCTCCTCCCCACCCATCATCCCCACCTCCTCCCTGTTGTCCCTCATCTCTATTGCCTCCATCTCCTACATGTGTTTGCATCTACGCACCATCCCCATCTCCACCCTGCACTCCATCTCCACCTCCACCACTGCCATCTCCCCCACCCATATCACCCCTAATAGGCTCAATGCCTCATCTTTTCCTCCTAAATGCTCCTCCACCTAGGTGTGTCAACCAAATTGACTGAAAGGCTATCCATTATCTATCAAAATTGGGTGTTATATCTACATCCCTAACTATTACACCCCATTCCCATTGAATGAGCACTAATGAATCAAAATGTGCTATAGTTGTTTCTAAGTATATCATCATCCATACTCCCAAATCTCCCTTTGTGTGTGATTAAACATAGCCTCCTTACCGAGTAGGCCTTTAATCTCTCCAAATTGGCATCTAACCCTCTCTAGAAGATATCTCTCTATAGTGTGAGAAATACACCCAATCAACCACTTGGGATATCAAAAATAAACTATATGAGTGGCATCATCAATCCATACCTCACACAATCTCCACAACTCTAAATAATGCTATCTGACTCATCCAAGGCTTGCCTCCAGTGGTTAAGATCTCCCAATTGCCGGTGTGTCAAGGCATCCTCATAGACATAAAAATAAGTCATACCACTATTACATGGTCCCCAACCCCTAGTATGGGTAGCCACAATATGCTCCCATGCCCAAACATGGAGTAATGTAACATTGCATGATAATCTAGCATCGTGTCTATAAACAACTTGATGCATGCCATGATATAAGTGGGCCAATATGTAGGGATCCCATATAAAAATGATGTTGTCAGTAAGCATCCTTTCTAAGACTCAATCCCATCCAATGGAAAATCCCCTTGATCTTCGATATGGGACTAGAACCCCTCCAATAAGTCCAACAAACACCAGAAAGAGTGCATCAAATTGTAGGAGTTTATGGTGAACTCATCAACACTCCAAGATCACCTACAAGATAAAATGAATTCCACAAGAGAGAAATGGCAAAAATATAATGCTATGATTAAGGATGCAAGAATGCCAAAATGAATGATAGATTGAATTTGATTATTGTTACAATGTACATATGAAGCCTTGCTTATATAAGCAAGGTGTGATGATGTACCAACATTAAATGACCCGAGACACAAGCATTAAATAAAAGACAAATAGATAAGATAAGTGACAACTAATGCTAAACTAGAAAGATTCCTTCCTAGGACCTAAATGGACTTAACATGTAAATAGTAACTAGATAGGTAAAACACCTATTTACACCAACACCCCTTCTTAAGTACAATTTAGAGAGTACTTATGCAAATGGCACAAGGATGGGTCTCAACTGTGAGGCCATGTTAGGTACCCATGTACAAATGCAAATGCAATCTCTCATAAACAAAGAAAAGGAGAAAACCTAGTGGGACAAAACTCCTCCCCAAAAGAAAGATAAGATACAATAATGCTCTCCATGAAAAATGAGAGGACAAAACCCCATTCGAGGAAAAAGACCCCCATAACAGAGACGAAGAAGATACCATTCAACCCCTTGTTTGAAGTGTATGGGAATCCTAAAATGATTATGTATCTCAAAGTATGTAGCACTCATAAACATGCATGTAAAGTAAATATTTAAACACTTAAAGGATATTTCCATGGAATATTTATAAAGTAATAGACTTTATGAGGATATTATCACGTGTGTTTTCCTTTTATGTATGTACTCTTCATAAGATGGCTCTATATAAGCACCTATAATAATTTTCATGTTTAAGCATAGGAACATTAGTGATAGGATATGCCCCATCCTCCTTTGTCCCCCCTATAATTATTTATATCCATAAGATACAAAGAATTGTCATAAGAGGGGGATATGCTACATGAAAATTATATGCAATTTAAGCATGTTAGCATGCAGTAACATGGGCATATAAGCATCTAATCATGTGTAATCATATAATAATATAAAGTAGTGACTATAAAGAATGTATCATGTAAGTGCATGGACTAAAGATAGAATCAAAGGAGGTAAGCATGCGTAATATAATGATGGTGTGGCCCTCAATGGCCAGAAAAACTTGTGTTTAAGAACGTAAGGAACTAGGATAAGCATATGCCTCTAGCATGGGATCCAAGAGAATGAACACACAAAGGTGTAGGTAAGGTAATACATACCTAATGGTGATAAAAATATAAATGATGCTATGGAATTGAAAGTATGGGCAATGGCCAGGGCTCAAGATATGGAAATAGTAGGCATAATGGGTAAAAGAAGGAAGCGATATGCGCCCAAAAGTGATAAAGAAGGAAGGGATTAGAGAAATTCCCCCAATGTAAGTGCTAAACATGTGCCAATAAGAACATTTAAGGTATGAAGAGAAAGGCATGATGACCCCAAGCATAAGGATGTGGAAATTATAGCATAATATGTGATGATTGAAATATGTGATGCCCCCTAGTGTAACGATGTGGCAAGGTAAGCTCTATGTTAATGGGGTAAGGCATGATGTTCCCCAAAAGTAAAAGTGACTCTAGAGTAGAATATGGTAATATGGGGCTAAGAAGTAAAGCTCTAGAAGCATGATATAGAAAGGGGTGTGCAACAAGTAACTATAGGGGTAAAATGTGAAAATATATGTTCAATTTATGACTCTATGGAGAAAGATGTATTGATATAAGACCAAATTATAGGCTCTAAAAAGCATGATATTTAAATTAGAGACATTATATTTCCATAGTTCATTATGATAAGAGTATTGTTTTTTGGATTTAACTATGTGCAGCTTATTTGCATCAACATTTCGGATCACACTCTGTGATCCTTCATCAAGATGAAACAAGAGCTATAGGAGAAAAATGAGAGAATGAAGACCAAGATGGGATAAAAAGAGGAGGAAGGGGAGAAGGTTGCACGAGATGTGAGAAGAGAAAATAAGAGAGGAAAAAAGGATAAGAAAGAAAAGGACTAGTTGGTGAGAAAAATGGAAATTAGGAAATGAACAAGATTGAAGAAAAGAGACAAGACAAATTTATTTGAATATTTTAAAAAATTACTTAGTTTAACCAAAAATTATTAAGGGTTAAGAGAGACTTAATTAATAAAATATCAAAAAGCTAAATATAAATCCCATTAAAAAGAGAGGAAATAAAGGTTAAATTTTCAAATAAATAAAAGGGGAGAAATCCATATTAAAATAGAAAATAAGAAGTAACAGAAAGGACAAGAAAATGAGTAGATAAAGTAAAATGATAATAAGCAACTCTATGCAAAATAGGAACGAAAAAGATAAACCAAAGAAAATTAAGAATTGAAGAAGAAAAATGCATTATTATTGATAAGATATGAAATTTACAATAAAAGGATATAAAAGAGTGAAGGGATGGAAAAATAAAGAAAAGCAATAACAAAGAAGGAAAGGATAAAGGAACAATAAACTAATAATAATATAAGTAGGACAAGTAGGAATATAAAATTAAAGCTAAAAATATAAAGAGAAACATAAATAAAAGGCTAAGAAAGAAGGATATATATATAGATATGATTTTTTTATTCTTCATTAAGAATTTTTTAAATTATTTTTCTGTTTTATTTTTATGTTACCTCTCTTTCTTTATTTCTTTTAATTCTTGATTTCTTTTTGTTTTCCTTTGTTTTAAAGTTAGTCTCTTATCTCTATATATATATATCCTTCTTTCTTAGTCTTTTGTTTATGCTTCTCTTTATATTTTTAACTTTATTTTTATATTTCTACATATCCTACTTATATTATTATTAGTTTATTGTTCCTTTATCTTTTCCATCTTTATTATTGCTTTCCTTTATTTTTCCATCCCTTCACTCTTTTTTATCCTTTTATTTATAAATTTTGTATCTTATCAATAATGACTTATTTTTCTTCTTCCATTTCTTAATTTTCTTTGGTTTATCTTTTTCATTCCTATTTTGCATAGAATTGCTTATTATCATTTTAATTTATCTACTCATTTTCTTGTCCTTTCTGTTACTTCTTATTTTTCTATTTTAATATGGCTTTCTCCCCTTTTATTTATTTGAAAACTTAACCTATAATTCCTCTCTTTTTAATGGGTTTTATATTTAGCTTTTTGATATTTTATTAATTAAGTCTCTCTTAACCCTTAATAATTTTTTGTTAAACTAAGTAATTTTTTAAAATATTCAAATAAATTTGTTTTGTCTCTTTTCTCCAATCTTGTTCATTTCCTAATTTCCATTTTTCTCACCAATTAGTCTTTTTCTTTCTTATCCTTTTTTCCTCTCTTATTTTCTCTTCTCACATCCCATGCAACCTTCTCCCCTTCCTCCTCTTTTTATCCCATCTTGGTTTGCATTCTCTCATTTTGCTCCTATAGCTCTTGTTTCATCCTAATGATGGATCACAAAGTGTGATCCAAAATGTTGATGCAAATAAACTGCACACAGTTAAATCTAGAAAACAACACACTTATGATATTTAAATGTAATATTATATATAGCATAACCTCTTGCAAAAATGATAAAAATACGAAATCAATCAGTAATCTCTAAGAAGCATGTTGTAATAATGTAAGATCAATATAAAAGCTCTAAAAATCATGGTATAACCATTTGAGATAAATGGGCCATAGATGTAACATGGATAACAAGGAAACAAAATAAATGCAAACATGGATGAAGGATAAGTGGAAAAAAATCAGCAATCCATGTGGGAAAAGAAAAGAAAAGGTAAATAGTAAAGCATAAGAAAATAGTGAAGGTAAAGTGAAAATCAATAATTCCCTCGAAGTGGGGGAGGAGAAATAAATATGTGAAACAAATATTGAAAGTGTAGTGGGTACAAAAAGGAACAATAATATAGCCATAATCAAAATGCTAAAGCTTGAAATAGAAAATCCAAAATAAGTTAAGGCATGAAAAAGGGAAAAAAATGATATCTAACTAATAGGTATATATGGTAATTGTAGAGGACGGGGACCAACTACTCAAGACCCCAGGTCATGGAAGGGTCTAGAACAATAGGCTATCCTGATCTAACTCATGCTAACGAAATGTTTTGGGAGAGTTTAAGGTTTAAAGCTTGAAAGGAAGAACAACTAGGATGTTGTTGCCCTTTAACAAGCCTGAATGTTTTAGGAAGTCAGGTGAGCAAGTCCCCAAAGTTCAAACTGTAACTTAGGTAGCTCACTACCAGAGGACTACAATGCGGGACATGGATGACAGCGCGACACATTGGCGTCTCAGTGGGGCCCTGGTGTCTGTACGGATAGAAAGTGCAAAGTACAATAAAAAAATTGAAGGAGACTTACTGACAACCTAATGGATATAGTTTGGAGTAATAACAGAAATAGAAATGAACAAAATGATAGCGTAACAAGAAGAATACTTTAACTATATCTAAGTACAAATTGATAAAGAATGGTGAGGAAAGCACACCTTCCTACCTATGAGTTGATATCTTCAAGGTCTTCCCTCAACGAACAACCTACACACACAAGAACAAGAAAATGTTGGGGTTGTGTTTAGAAAACTATCGCAGTCAATCCACCACTTTAGTGTTTCCACCTCCATGGACAACTAATATAGCAATGATTGGAGAAATTTGATAAAGAAAGATATTGAAATAACAATACCAAGCAATATGTTGAACAATAATATGCTACGATATTAAAATAATAATGCAAAATAAAAGGAAGATGGAGTAATATTACCTTCAACCACGTGCATTCAAGGAAGTTGGGAGGAGTGAGCTCGTAAGCTTCCAAAGATTGATGTTGCCGCAACAACGAGGAGAGTGAACCAAGAAAACACCAACTCGAAGCTTCAATGGAGGTGGTAGAACTTGAGAATGTTGTGAGAAGAGTGTAGAAGACCCCAAAAATGAAGCAAGAGAGATCCATAGAGTTCAAGAGAGAGTAAAAGAATGGAAGAGACAGTCATTTAAAGGTGGAAATGGAGGAAAAAGAGTTGTTCAAATTCGATATGAAGGGTAAGCGACGTTGCACTTTGCATCCAATGGAGGAGTGTAATGCCTCTACAGATTCCAGAGGAGAGAATCCTGTCAGGATGGCAGCACACCGCGCAGATGTTTACGCGTCGTGCTAGTGTCCCTGACAGAATATCCCCTATCGACATGTAAAATAGCTACCAAGTGGATACGGGAAGGTGGCAGAAATACGAATTGCATTATCAGGTTTAATCTTCTAAGGTAGGAGGTAGCATAAATGGGAATTTGCAAGGGGTGAAAATTCGTACCATTACATTTTTCCCCCACTTTAGTGAGCATAAGTGTTAACGAACACATGATAAAGTAGAGTGAAAGCTGAGAAATGTATACCTGAACCGTCGAGCAAGCAGACTACAATATGACACTCGAATGCACAAGAAGAGGAGATGGCTCCATAGGTACTCAGTCCTGAGGAGAGTTGAACAAATGCGTTGTAGGCCCTCAAACCAATGGAAGGTGAACAAAAGGCTCTACAGGTACTCAGTCCTACAGAGGAGGTGCCATAGGTGCTTGATTCTGAGGGAGGCCAAATGTGAAAGGCTTCGCAGAGTCTGATAGGCCCTTACAGGTGCTCGATTTTGCAAGACAAGCTCGAGGTGCTCGGTCCTCAAGACTTGATTGAAAAAGTAGCTTCACAGGTGCTTGGTCTTGCAAAGCAACATGTTAATTCACAGAAAAAAACATGTTAGATAGAAAAAGCCACACAAGCAAACAAATAGTCAACAATTAAAGGAAAAGCTTTCAAATTGGGGAACCCTCCAAAAGATAGGGGTCCGCTTAAGGGACATTTCATTTGAAAGGCGATGATATTTTTTCCAAATGATTCTAGTACCAAGGGTAAGTTTTTAGACTTCTTCATTAGAAAAAGTACTCCCTTCTTGAAGGAAAGTTTTCAGACTCTTTCTCTACGAATCTGTTTTGAAAGAACAATTCTACTAGGGTTCCTTGTTGAAGAATACAATTTTTTGAAAAATAAGGGATTTTCAACGAGGGATTCGTTGGCCACCGAATATACCTTTTTGAAAATTGAAGTAGTATGATAGCCCCGCTTAGGATGGTGCATGCTAAACAAAAAGGCACGTGACATCCTAAGGAGAGATAAGAGAGTGATGTTGTGGCCCACGATACATGGCAAGATGTAATCATGGAAATTTTGTCGCACACACGAGGAACAATACATAGGCACCACAACATCACGAAGCAAGAAAAGAAGAGAGAAAGATGAAAAGGACAAGCAAAGACGAAGAAATCAAGAGATAGGGGGATCTGATATTTTGGGATTAGAACTGCTCATAGATATAGATAAATAGATATAATATAATAATATATATGAATTGTCATCAATCCCATACTATATCAGATCATGAAGAAGGGTACGTAAAATCAAAATCAAAATAAAAAATTGGGTCAACATGGGAGGAAGCCTAAATTCCCCCAACACTTTGCATCATCCCCAATTGTCAAAAATCAAGTTCACAACAAATAGAAGAATGATGGAACACATAGAATAATTTTACGACACAAAACACTCCTATATTCAAGCACCTACAAGGGTGACAATGGTCCTCTAGGAACACATAAAACAAGAACGGGGAAAACACAACACACACAAATCTAATCTACAAGTAAAGAAGAGGTGCCCTCCTAATCCTCATCAACCAAGAGGTTTTTGTTCTCCCAATCTAGATCAGTTGAGGGAAGGTGGATGAGCCTACAAGGGTAGGATAGCAAGAGGAGCACCCTCTGACTCTCCTACGATAAGAGCTAAGGAAGAGAGCCCATCGAGGTCTTCTTTTCTCAACTCCTATGAGGTAAACGACATTGATTTTGCAAAAATCACCGACAAAGCCCATACATTGTCCGTTGAGTTTAACATGCACTTGACGTGAGTGCCATGTGTCAACTGGGTGGGTGAAGAAGGAGGTGCCCGAGATCCACTGCTAACCTCACCAAAAGATTCGGGGGCAGTGACAAAATCAGAAGACGTCAGGCCTACCTCCATCACTAGGATGATGCAATTTACAGCAGAACTAGCTTCTGAAGAAGGATATCCCTTCTTTCGACACCCATTAGAAGCAAGGTTTTCCTCCAACTTGTGCTTCATTGAAGGGTGTGGAACACCCACAGAAGAAGTGGAAGGTGAGGAAGCAAAGGAAAAATCCACAATAGATACCATAGATGTGTTCGACATATCCACGAGCTTAGGAAAAGGCGGGATGTCTGGAAGAGACATTAGGAGAGGGAGCTCAAATGAGGGAGTGGTGAACACTTACACCCTTTTAGGGTGAGGGTCATCCACGCTTGTGGGGCAAGCTAGAAGCAAGATCGAGACGATAGGAATCGAAGCAGAAGGCGCAAAGGTGGAGGGAACAACAAGAGATATCAAAATAGGAGTTGTTGGCTCCTCTCCCACCTTCTACAAGGTAGCCTGCTTAGCAGATAGAGCCTTCCTCTGGCACTTACACTCATGCGCAAGGCAGTTTCTTTGGCTCTTAGAGCTGGAATTTGTAGCTTGAGGGGGAACAAAAGGCTCCTATTCTGCCATGGGAGTGTCCATCACAACCATTATCAGTGGAGGGAGTGACTCTTGGACATAAACAAGAGGAACAAAGGAAACAACCGATAGAGAAGTAGACTCAAGCACCTCGATGGTGGGCGTCTTTTCATTCGCCACCCTAGGGGTAGGAGCTGTAGGAGGCTACCGAGGCTGAGACATAGAGGTGACTCCATGGGGACCCTTCCCCTTACCATATACGACAGGTCGAAGCACTGTGGGCAAGATAGGAAGGTTGAACACTTGACGCTTGGCCTTCTTCCAAGCGGGCACCATCAGACTCCCCATGAAACACATGGAGGTAGAAGCCAAAGGCACCGTAGCAGGGCAAGAAGTGGAAGCAGATGGAACAACAGAAGAAGAGGAAGGCTCCTGAGCATGAGCAGAGTTCCCCTTCCCCTTTTGAGAGGAAGAGGTAGCATGTTGCTACACTATCATAGAAGCCTTAACCAAAATAACATAAGGGGAAGGAGGATAGGTCACTTTTGTGCTATGCCCCCATTCTTGTATTTTACATAAGTGAGATACAATAGGTTCATCCTTGGAGGAAGTAGACCAATAGGGGTAGGACAAAAGTGGTCTAATGAATAGGCCCCATGTAACACCAAGGGTTTGTACCCAGTGTCGTGCACAACATGGACTGATCCCTCATGAGAGAATTTTAAACATTTATGGATCACTGAAGGGACTGCGTTCATGGAAACTAGCCAAGAAATGCCTAGCTTCACTCTGAAAATTCAGACTCTGGGATGATGTCAAAAAGGGAATTCATAGTCCTAGGCCCTACAAGGACTGAAAGGATGATCAAATCAATGGGAGGGACAAAAATCCCATCATGCCTATGTATCGTGCTCTTAGACTCATCATACCCATCCTTATGTAGAAATTTTATTAGCATAATCTCCTCTGTAATAAAATTAACTCGAAACATAGGATCAATGAGCACACTAGTCACAATATTCCCATTGATATGAGTGAGAATGTATAGAGGAGAGGTTTCTCTATTCACATTCATAGGAAAGTCCTGCGATGTAAAGGTTATAGCAAGAGACCCATTCACAAGTTGCACATACGGGATGGGAAGATGCATGAAAGAAGCCGTCTTCTACGTACATCAAAAAGGGATTTCTCATAAGACCCCAAAGGTTTATCAATCAGATAGTGACCTATTCTAGATTTCACTTCACAATGTTTAGGGACTCTTCTAACTACGCCACTAGGGGTTGTAGGTTGGGTTGCAAGGTTGGGAACCCTACAATGCACACACCTACAACACACCTAGAACATGAGAGAAGATTCCTTCAACACTACAAAACAAAACCAAAATAGTTCACATCAGGTTCACCAAAATGTAGAGGAGGGGGACTAACTGCTCAGGACCCCAGGTCACGAGAGGGTCTGGAACAATAGGCTACCCTAATCTACCTCAAGCTAATAGAATTTTTTAGGAGAGTTTAAGGTTTAAAGGCTTAAACGAAGAACAACCAGGTTTTTGTTGTCCTTTAACAAGCTTGAATGTTTTAGGAAGTTAGGTGAGAAAGTCCCCAAAGTCTGGACTGTAACTTAGGCAACTCACTACCAGATGATACAACACGGGACATAGATGACTACGTGGTGCATTGGCATCTCAATGGGGTGTTGGCGTTCGTATAGACATAAAGCATAAAGTACAATTGAAAACTAAAGGAGACTTACTAACAACCTAATAGATATGGTTTGGAGTAATAACAAAAGCATAAAGGAATAGAATGATAGTGTAACAAGAAGAATACTTTAACTAAATATAACTACAAATTGACAAAGAAGGGTGAGAAAAGCACACCTTCCTACCCATGAGTTGATATCTTCAAGGTATTCACTTGACAAAAAACCTACACACACAAGGACGAGAAAATGTTGGGGTTATGTTTAGAGGACTATCATAGTCAGTCCCCCGCTTTGGTGTTTCCACCTCCACAGACAATCAATATAGTAACAATTGGAGAAATGTGATAAAGAAAGATATTGAAATAGCAATACCAAGCAATATTTTGAACAATAATATGCTACGATATTAAAATGATAATGCAAAATAAAAGGAATATGGAGTGATATCACCTTCAACCATGTGCACTCAAGGTAAATGGGAGAAGGAGTGAGCTCGTAGGCTTCCAAAGATCGACGTTGCTGCAATAACGAGGAGAGTGAACCAACAAAACACCAACTTGCAACTTCAATGGAGGTGGTAGAACTTGAGAATGTTGTGAGAAGAGTGTAGAAGACCCCAAAAATGAAGCAAGAGAGATCCAAAGAGTTCAAGAGAGAGTGAAAGAATGGAAAAGATAGCCATTTGAAGGTGGAAATGGAGACAAAAGAGTTGTTCAAAGTCCATTCGAAGGGCAGGAGACATTACACTTCACGTCCAATGGAGGAGTGTAACACCTCTGCAGATTCCAGAGGTAGGAATCCTGTCAGGACAACAATGCATCGTGCAGACATCTACATGTCGCGCTAGCATCCCCAACAGAATATCCCCCATCAACACGTAAAACAACTTCCAAGTGGATAGGGGAAGTTGGTGGAAATATGCATTTCAATATCAGGTTTAATCTTCTAAGGTAGGAGGTAGCGTAAACGAGGAATTCACAAGGAGGTGCAAATTCATGCCATTACAGTAATACATATAGTATTGTGCTGCTCATAAATCATTTAACAAACTACTTTTTCACCACCTTGGGTACCTTTATCTTAGGCTTATTGGTTGTTAGATCATCAATTTTTCCAATAGTCAATTTAATTTGTCTTTGCTTTTTTTTTTACAATAATATATTTTTCATCATCATACTCATTTCTACTTGCTAAAAGCATATGCTCAATGGGTGTAACATTAGGCACTTTTCAAATGGCGGGGTCGCTAGGGCAACCCCTATTGAGTCAAAGACTGCCATTTCAGGTGAAAGTGCATCGGCTTCCCTTTCTGGTGGCTCTTCAGAAAAGTCTTTATCTATGCAAAGGAATCAAGTTGAAACTCCAAATAATCTAGCTACTGGCTTTCATCTTCATGAAAGTAGCGAGCTAGTTTGGCATGGTAAGGCAGTGCAAGTGGAAGAAGGTTGGATCATAGTTAAAGGAAAAAAAGATAAATCCTCTAAGCCTTCTTTCGACATGATTCTCCGCTCCCACAAGAAAAGTGTAAAATGTAAATCTTGAATGGTCTTGTTTTGGAGCCGGTCTTTTTCGTTGGCTGCATGTTGTCTTTTCTGCAGCCTTGCTCTTTTTGTTAAAGGGTTCTGGGTCCCTTCAAAATCTGTTTTTTCCTTTATCAAAAACATTAGGCACTTTTCTTTCTCACTCTCACTTTTAAATTTGTGGTTGTGGTAGAATGATAGGCATTTGATGCACTAGAACGTCTTGCTTTAGCTTCCATGTAGTCTTTTTTATGTGAAACTAAATTTTTGGTTTTCCCTCTTTTGTTTCTTCTTTTTCTTTTGCTCCACCTTTTCTTGTTTTGGACATGTTCAACTTGTTGTACCCAAAACCAAAATTTTTGCTTCACTAAGGCATTTTGCTTAATTGAGTCTTAATCTTGTTAAAGTGTTATCAAAAGGTCGTTTTTGGGGTTTTTAAATATGGAGTTGGTGTCAGTACTATGTCATTCTGTTACTGAAGAGATTTTAGGAAAATGAAAATTTGACGAAAATCATTAAAATTCTCTCTGGAGAAGGGAGCACATTCTGAAATGGGCGCCCTATCTTTTTGGGGCTCAGATCCTATTTTTAGGGTTTGTCACCTCCAGCAGACATTTGTCCGGCATCACGTCAGCTTCGCAGTGAGCTATCAAGCCTGTCAAACGGACCTGTTTTGAGCAAGTTACGGAAGATACAGTGCAAATCGAGGCGAAAGCAAGAATTGGCTAACATTGGAGAAAAGCGCAGCTTTTCAGAAAGGCGCCCATCTTTTTGAGGTGCCAGACGTAGGTTTTTGACTGAATGTCATCCAAGACGTTTATCTTACATTCGTTCAAGCTTCGCGACGCATCCGTCAGAGGGTGAATCTGAGTTGCTGAAGCGCCTGAACCTGAGGTCAAACGTTGGGTCAAATCTCAGTCAAACTATCAGAAGAAAGAGCAAAAGAGCACATTTTGAGAAAGGCGCCCAAGCTTTTCAGGCCTTTAATGCTTTCTTTTTGATGATTTGAGATATTCAATGTGTCCAGGTGTTACGTTCGACTTTCCCGTTGCTGTCGCAAGTGGTCGAGGAAGATGTCGTCGGCTTGCGGTGGAAGTTTTATATTATTTTTGTCGTTTCGAAATGGCTAAGTCACGGAATGAAAAGAGCAACTTTGAAGGGGCTCTTGTTTTCACACCTCGGATGACATTTTACGGGAAATGTAGAGCCGTCGTCGCGAGCGAGCTTAACCCGAAGTGAACTGAGTTCAATCCACGAAAGTTGATAAATCGGAAGTTATGAAGAGTTTTGTTTTCCTTAGATTGAGAATCTTGAGAGAAGTCAAAATTTGGCGTCGAGGGAAAAAGCGTGACTTTCAAAAGCTTGGATTTTTGAGCCTTGAGATGTAGGGTTGCATGACATGCATTATCAAGATATCATTTGATCGATTTTACTTTCGACTCATAATGCACTGTCGACCCGATAATCCGGAGGAATTGATCGACCGATGTCGAGGATGAGCAGAGTCGACGAGAGTTTTAGCCTAAATTTTCATGAAATTTGGCTAAGTCTGGAATTCGCCCAAGAGTTCAAATTTGAATTTTCGAAAGTGAGTTGAATGGACGCCTTAACTGGAGTTCTGACTGCAGTTAGACTGAACGATTTCTGGGTTGTCATCTTCAGTTCATATGTTTGCATGTGGAGTGATCTTTCAGTTTGCATGTTAAGTTAACTGGTTTGCATGTTCAGTTAACTACCTTGCATGTTAAGTTAACTTGATTGCATGTTAAGTTTAACTGAAGATTACCACTAAAAGTCAACTGAAGTTTACATGCATGGCGAATTTTGGTCAAAATTGTGAAGATTTTAGTGAAGATGGCGCTTCATCAAATGTTAACTGAAGTTCAAAAGGGACGAAGTGAAGCATGAAGCATTATTTTGTGAAGCGTGAAGCATATTTGATGAAGTATGGCGAATTTGAAGTTGAAAACTTCACTCATGAAAAGGGTCGCTATTTTTAGTTTTTGAAAAGTGAAGCAAGACAATAGTGAAGATGGCGCACTTTTCAAGGCTATGGCAACTTTAGTTTGAAAAGGGTTGCTATTTTTAGATTATTTTGATTAAAGCATGAAGTTGGCGCATTCTTGAAGGCCAAACTGTAGTTCCAAAAGGGTTGCTATATTTAGATTTTATATTGAAGCATAAATGTGAAGTTGGCGCATTCTTGAAGGCCAACTGAAGTCCCAAAAGGGTCGCTATTTTTAGAATATTTATTGCATGAAGATGGCGAACTTCTCATTTCAATTATGAATGTTAACTGAAGTTATCAAAAGGCACGCCTTAGGTTAAATGTGTGAATTTAAAGCAAGGTTGAAGATGGCGAACTTGATAAGATTGTTAACTGAAGCTAAAATCGCATGGTTGAGTTGAACTGAAGACTGGTAAAGCAAACCCTAATGCATGACCATTTATTTAGCTTGTTCGAGTTTCAATTAACTATGATGGGGTCCAATTAGAAGCCAAGCGCCATTTTCAACCATTCTTTGCTTAGTGCGAATTTTCAATGATGAAATTCTATATATTTCAGCAATGGCGTCCATTATTTCATCATCTTTTGCTTTGAAGTTCATATTCTTCTTGAGCGACCAGCAAGCTAAAGGTGCTACAGGTGTCCGAATTCAGCGTTCTTCATAGCAACGAGTTCAGATTGTTCAGAGGAAGGCGATTCTAGACTTTATTTTCACTTTGCATGCAGGTTTTATCAAATTCCAGAGAAGAGATTTGCAGATTTTTCAGAAGCAAACAAGCAAAACCTTCTATCTTCTGTCTTATTTCTTCTATTTCTCATCTTAGGTACTTTCTTCGCATGTCAAAGAAAACGGAAAAATATTCAGAATCTGACCATCTGGGTTCGCATATTTCAGCATCAGCTGCAAAACCCGTCTTAGATTTTTTCGAGAAAATTGCCCCGTAGCCTTCGTTCGAAGCTTTGTGCTTTTTTCCAGAAATTTCTTTGCATGTGGGATAAAATCACATCTTTTTGAAAATCTCATCATTTGGGTTTGTTCAGAATTCGTTGTGCACAAAACCCATGTTCCAGATTTTCTCATGAAAAAATTGCCCCGAGAAGCTCTAAAAACATCTGCAGTTCTCGACTGAAAAGTCTTTGCATGTTAGGCTAAACGGCGTTTTTTCACAATTTTGACGTTGTGGGTTGTCTTAGAATCATTTTCCGGACAAAACCCATGTCTCAAAATTTTTGGTGAAAATTATCCTCCAACAGGCTATTTTTAGCTTTGTCCAGAGCATTTTAGCTTTCCGAAGAAAGTTGTCAGAACATAGCCTTGTTCACAGTCAATGGGTAAGTTTTTCAGAAGGCGGTTCAACTAGACTGAATTCAAGGCCAAATCGGTCTTAATTTAGGTTTTCATCAGAGCAGCTGACAATGAAGCGTTAAGTTGCAAAAGAAACAAAGATCACTTCATTTACGGAGCCGCCAAAGTCACTCAGATCTTGTGCATTATCTTCGAAGATGGCGTATGTTGAGTTGGAAAAAGTTCAAAGCGGAATTCGAGAAGCTGATTTTTTGGCGCCTTGAAGGTGAACCTAGAGCCAAAATTAGAAAAATTTGATGATTGCGGCCAGTTTGAGAAAGCGGTGAAGAATGCAAAGATGGTGTGCACACAATTCTGAAAGTGTGAGAGAACTAAAGAAGCAGTTTATTTTTAGCGATATCAAAGTGCGGAATGTGAGAGAAATTGATGAGTTCTTGGGTGAAGTGTTAGACCGAGTTGACATGGAGTGATCTGCCAGGTTGGAACCTGCAGTTAATTTCGAAGGATTGAGTCATGAGCAGCAGTTAACTCGACTTTCAGTCTTGAGTTTACTTGCTGATTTAACACATGCTTATCTCATCCTTGGAATTATCAACACAGGAGTTAGGGTTAGGGTTTCCAGTTAACTGAAGGTAGTGTCCAGTTAACTTTGCTTTAAATAAGGGCGTGCATGCTTGCACATGGTCCATTTAGGTTATTTGTACCGGTTAACTGATGGTAGCTTTCCAGTTAACTGTATAGTTTACTTCATTAGGGTTTAATAATTAATCTTGCATGCATTTGCGAGACTGTAGTTAACACAAGGTGATTTTAGGGTTCCCTACACCTTGATGTATATAAATAAGAGCTTTGCTCATTTGTAATTAACTTTTGCTTGAGAGAGAAATATATGCTGCGCCTACCTTGCCCTCAATATTGCTCTTTATGGTATTTGTTCATGTGTCTTCATTATTGCAATTGATTGTTATGCCACATAGGGTTTCGAAAGATTGTAATGTTGGATTCTTCCATAGTTTAGAGAAATCTGTTTTGTGAATCTTTTATTGTTATGATCGAACGTTATGCCACACAGGGTTTCGTAAGATTGTCATGATAAAACCGTTTTGTGAAGTGTTTACTATGCTGATCGAGTGTTATGCCACACAGGGTTTCATAAAGTTTTCATGGTGAATCTTCTCTTAGATTAGGAAAATCTGTTTTGTGAATCTTTTGTCATTACGATTGAGTGTTATGCCACATAGGGTTTCACAAAGATTTTGATGATAAAAGCTGTTTGTGAGTCTTTACTATGCTGATTGAGTGTTATGCCACATAGGGTTTCATAAGATTATCATAGCAAATTCTCAAATCTGTTTTGTGCTTAATAAACTTGTTCAGATTGAGATGATAGTTGCGCCACCTTGCCTTCAAGTAGAGAATCTGAATGCGTTTATCGTCCGATAGTCATAACCTTGCTCCGTTTCCTCTTGCTCTGTTTTCCTGAGGAGATTGGATAGATATAAGTTGTAGTTTAGTTGATTTGCGAAACCAGAGAAAACTCAGCTGCAACGTGTAAGTTCTTTCAAGAAAGCCTTGTGCCTCTAGCAGCTGAAACAAAAAGACAGGACATAGTTTTAGCTTATTTTCCTTTGCAAGTACATTTGTCAAAGCATAACGAGGGAGCTTCCCCTCCATAATTTGAAGAGCACTCATTGCGTAGTGTGCATAGGTTGTTCATAACAACTTCTACTCTAGTGGTGTTAGTTGTTACGCCAACACAACTCAATGTGATTTTGGTTTTGGTGGTCATTTCTATCTATGTTGTCCTTGTTGCTCTTGAAACATATATTTGAATATGTGGTTTCTTTTGAAGTTGGAATATGCATCTCAAGTGAAATGACTCAACTCGGTTATGGATTTGACTCCATTTCTTCTTATTTTGATAACTCTTCCTTCATGAACAAACTTAACATATTGATGCACTAGTAGAGGAATAACTTATAAATGTTATAACCATGGTCCTCCAAGTAGAATAGATAATCAATTTGTAGCAAGGATGATGTGGCATAAAAAAATTACTATTTTAGGTCCAAACTCAAGTGACAAGATGACACAACCTAGAGTCTCAAGTAACATTCCATTTGTCAGCTTTAAACAAGCCCCAAAATTTGTCTATGATATCAATGCATTTTTATAAACTAATAGATCTTTCAATCATATGTTGTACTGATTAGTAGGATTAATTAAAACACCTCAAATTACTCATTCATCTACGTATGTTTTAATGTCTAATGGTCCAAAGTGGTTGTTTTATCCAAGATCTCATCATAGAGTGAAATTTGTGGATCCAAAAGAGGATAGATCCACCATCCACCATTACTACTTAGACTCAACATTTCCCACAAAAACATTATCTTCATGTACCTCAACATATTATGTGAATGATTTGTGTCAAATTGTATTCTAGGGGAGAATTGATAAATATTCATCATCACTAGCCCCTTCAACTTTGATTATATTTTTGTCAATGATATATTGTACCTTATACTTAAAATTAAACCAAGCTTGTATATAATGCCCCTTAACTCTATGATAATTACAAAATGTTTGGTTATTATATAAACTAGGGAGTGGTTTATTGGCATCCAATGGTCAAATGTGAGGGCGTGTAATTAGATTAGCACTCAACAAACTTGGAAGCACATTATCTATGGATTCTTGAAACTTAGTGAACTTTAGAGCACATGGTTTGAAAGAAGGAATAGAAAATGTATTAGCAACTCAGTTCACATCTTCATTCATATTACTACTCTTTCAAAAGTTATTTATTTTTTATACTTAAAATGGTAGGATGCATTTAGACTTCAAGATCCATATTTAAAGGAATTTCATGCAACAGCTTGGATTCTAAAATTTTAACATGTGCACACAAATCCATGAAAGCTTTAATTTTTAATTTTTGAAATTATGTAAAGAGGGAATCAACTTAGAGCATAAAGATTGAGATTGAATGGCATAATCACATCTTTGGGCACACTGAAATAAATCAATAAATATTACACTTTTATTAACTTTGAATTGCATTAGGAACACACTAGTGTGATCATCAAATGAAATTAAAAAAGACCCTTGACAAAGTGAAAAGAACTGCTCAATAAAAAAATCAAAGGAAATGGAAATAGCTTTGTTAACAAATTATCCTCACAAAGAAATTCATTATTAGTGTGAAAGGGGTACTTTATCTAACTAGTTCATTTCCTAGCTAGTTCTCCATTTAGGTCCTCTTCACACTAGCTTAACTTTACGTAGGGACAAGGTTGTTGAGATTTAATGACCCGAGTTGTCACACCTTATAGGATGAAAACACTTGTCATAATTTGGTTACAACCTATCTCTCCCCTTGGCCTATATAACCAAGGCATTTCCTTTGTAATCTCAATTCTCAAGATCATAGAAGCTTTGCATTGTCTTGAGAGGAATAGAGTTTATTCTTTCTCATATTTTTTTGTGCATTTGCTTTCCTTCAATCATTTGAATCTTGGGTAGGCTATTTAGAAAATCTTATATGGTATCAGAGAAAAAAATGAGTTATGGGTTAGCAATATTTTAGGAAATCTAGGAGCTATTTTTTTTTAAAGCATTAAGTATGCCCTTCTTTTGCATCCTTGGATAATTTGGAGAATCAGAAAAATGGAAAAAATATCATTTTTTTTTGGGGGGGGGTTCATAAATTGACTTGCTAGTTGCAAGTTTTTTGAAGCTTCTTGGAGAAATCTTGAGCACACTGTTGAGTCCGAAGCAACTGAGAAAGTCAAATTTATTCTTTATTTCATTTGAATCAGACACCGGAGGTCAGATTTGCAAGAATTTGAAGCGAGAGGTTTATTGCAAGATCCAACAAAGAATTGTTATTTCAAAGCATTCTGGGTCAAATCTGACCTTGCCATCGTGCTCAAAAAGTTTGAAAATACTAAAATTGACTATTAATTTGTTGATTTTGGTTGGGTTTGGAAAAAAAAACATTTTTTTTTCAAAATCTAAGTTTGCAAAAAATTAAAATTCATACATTTAAAAAAAAACAACACTACTTTTTAAAAAAGAAATGCAATTTTTATATTGAATGTTTCAAAAATAAAATAAAAAATTTAATGGTTGTGCATGCCTTGCATAGGCCTTATGCAGGCCATAATTATGGGGACCCATAAACCCCACACCTTTATTTGGCCACATAACGCTTTCTCATTTCTTATTAAGTCATCTTTGTTGTTGCAGCCTTTAATAAATGCTTTTAATGGATCACGTGGGGATGTGGGGAGGCTAAAGACCCCCCCGCACTATATATATATATTAAAGTTAATTTAAATAAAGTTTTTAAATAATTTTTCTTTTTTGTTTTTTAATATTAAAAAATATAAATTTTAAAATTCGCTGAAAATTTGTAGACATCGCTAAATTTAGTGGTTTCTAAATCTGGCGGTTCATTATTTTTATTTGATGGGTTACTAAATTTGGCATATGTATAAAATAGTTGGAAAATATCAACAATTCTGCTAAATTTGGCAGAATTTTTTTAGAAACATCATACCCCCTCCTCGTTGATGAGTTGTTTTTTTAAAAGCCAACTTTGAAAGCTCATAACTTGGGCTCCCGACCTCCAATTTCAATGCAATTTTTTTTATTTGGGCTAATTTTTCATGCTTTGTGCATTGGTGAAGATGGATTCAGATTTTAGCTCATGTAATTTTTAAGAAATTTCGAATTTTCAAAGAGGACACCTCATAGTTCTCATTTTGCAAACTTCAAAGCTACATAACTTTTGCATATGACCTCAGATCAAGTTGATTCTTTTTTTAAAGTGCATAATTTTTCATGTACTTTGCATTGATGTTGTTTACTTCCAACATATGCTCATTTCTTGAGGATTTGTAAAAGCATTGAAATCCATAAATCTATAACTGCACTAAATATAAAGTGCCAAATCATTTTCCTCTGGGGGTTCTTTGATTAAGTGAAAAGGGGGGTCTCTTGTTCTCTTTGTGCTTGTACATCTCTTCTATGTTGTGCTCTATTTTTCCTTCACTATGGGTACATTTAATTTTGCATTGCTAACGCCAAACAACTACAATACATGGCATCAAAATGCATGGAACACCTTAATGCAATTAGGATATACACCTTATGTTGGGAAGGTAACTAAACCCACAAATGATAAGGAAAAATTATTTTGGATGTTGGAACATACAAAAGCTCTTGATTGTCTAAGGAGTTTAGTTTCTCCTTATATAATGTTTCAAATTGAAGAATATAAAGATTCACATGATGCATGGGAAAAATTAAAAACTCTCTATGGTACAACTAATAAAGTTTGTGGTTATCAAATTGACAACGAACTAATGAGTCTTGATCCAAAGTCTTTTGACAACATCCAATATTATGTAACAAAGGTCAATGACTTTAGAGCACAATGTAAATCATGTGGCAAAGAAATTCAAGTTATCTATAACACTCTCAACAAACTTGGACCTCAATATGCAACTTTTGCTTCTATATTTCACACTCATAGGTTGATAATGGGATCTAAATTCACTACACCTTATTTTGCTTCATTTTTTGAAATGTTGATGCAAGAGAAAGGAAAAATTATTTCCATGGGTCTTCTTAAGCCTTCACACTCACAAGCTTTGATGGTTGGTCAACCAAAGAGTCAAAAAGAATAAAAGAAACCTAACCAAAAACAAAAGCAGTTCAAGAAGCCACAAAAAGATCAAGCACAATCATCTTCTACAACAAAATTTTACTCCAACTCCTCTTCAAAGGGGAATTTTTAAAAGAAGGAAAGGAAAACTTGTAGCTATTGCAAGAAACCTAGTCATGAGGAATATTCTTGTCATAACAAGCATATCGATGAGCTAAAACATCTTCTTAAAAAGAAGAACATTAATCTACCTTCTTTTGTTTCTCAACAATCCTCTACTCCTTCCAAATCAACTAAAGGGAGGCATCTGCACTTATTGCTATTGTTGATTCTTCACAATAGTGGATTCTTGACTTGGGCACATCACATCACATGGGTTCTATTAAAGAACAATATTTTTTGTTGGAGCCTTGATATGTGCCCCATATTCTCATCAGAGATGATTCTCCAATGGATGTAATTGGGAAGGTTTCAATTAATGTTGGAAATGGTACATTTGAGGATGTCCTTTGCATGCTTGATCTATCAACAAACCTTCTATCCATTTACCAAATCACTCAAAATGGTAGAAAAGTTAAATTCACTCTAGATTCTGTTAGCATCAGGAATCTCGAAGATAATGCACTCCTTGCAGTTGGTAAGGCCAATCACAAGTCTCGCTTGTATGCTTTCTCTAATTTTGTACTCGATTCACATTCCACCACATTTCTCACCTATTCAAATTCTATGAGAAAACTATGGCATGAGTGATTTGGCCATCTCAACTACCGTTATCTATAGCAACTCAACAAACATAATATGGTCATGGGTCTTCCTCAAATCAATTCTTTTGATGGTGTATGTTCGAGTTGTGCCTTGGGAAAACATCCTAAGGACAAGTTCAACAAGGTGAAGGCTTGGAGGGCTTCAAAAGTCCTTGAATTGGTTCATAGTGACTTGGCGGGTCCTTTTCCATCATTATCTTTCAGTAAGGCTCATTATTTTCTCACCTTCATTGATGCCTATTCCAAATATACATGGGTCTACTTTCTTCAACACAAAGAAGTCTGGTAGATTTCAAGAGTTTAAGGTTCGTGCTAAGAAGCAATCTGGAAAGTATGTCAAAATTCTCCATACCAATAATGGTAGAGAATGTGTGAGCCATCGATTTGAGCAATTTTGTACTCTTGAAGGGATTGATCTTCAACATACTATTGCGTACACACCACAACAAAATGGTGTTGCTGAGAAGAAAAATAGGTCCCTGAAAGAGATGGTTGGCTGCATGATTCATGCACACTCCCTTGCACCTACATATTGGGAAAAAGCTATCAATTGTGCTACTCACATCTAGAATAGAGTTCCACATAAGGCATTAAAGGGGATCACTCCCTTCGAGTCCTGGTGTGGTAGGAAACTTTTTGTGGGGAAATTTTGAATTTTTGGCTCCCTAGCATGGGCTCATATTCCTTTAAAGAAGTGCAAGGCCTTAGAACCTCAAAGTCAGCCTTGTATCTTTGTTGGTTACCCTAATGGTGTTAAAGGATATCGGCTAATGGATCCCGAAACATATGAGCTCTTCATTGAGCACAGTGTGCATTTTGAGGAAAGCTCTTCTAGTTCATCCTCTGCTCTTCCTTCCTCCACAGTGTATTTAGAGGATTTTAACATTGAGGATTTTCCTCAACCTTCCTCTAGTCATCGAGTTGATCATGAGATTTCATCTTCCTCTTCATAGAGTTCAGAATCTCCTCCATCCCCTACCATGCCTCGTTGGGCTCGCCAAACACTTGAGTTTGCAGGAAATCTTGTTGGGGATCCTTCAAATACTAGGAGGACTCGGTCACAACATCACAATATTCCACATTCCTACATCACCATAGCTTCAGATCCACAATCATTTCATCAAGCATCTGGTATTGTTGAGTGGGATTCTGTAATGGAGGAAGAGTACAACTCTTTAATGCAAAATAAAACATGGGATCTTTTTCCACTTCCTGAGGGAAGAAAACTTGTTCGATGTAGGTGGATCTATCAAACCAAATTTATAGCAGATGGCTCAGTTGAAAAATATAAAGCACAACTTGTGGCCAAAGGTTTCTCTCAAGTACCAAGTATTGACTACACTGAGACCTTTGCCCCTGTTACCAAAATGAACTCCATTCACTTGTTACTTTCTATTTTTGCAGCTCATGGTTGGGTTGTACATCAAATGGATGTGAAGAGTTCATTTCTTCACAAAGATCTACATAAAGAAATTTATATGGAGCTACTACAAGGATTCATTCAAGATTCTTCCTTAGTTTGCAAACTTAGGAAGTATCTCTATGGCCTCAAACAGGCTCCACAATCTTGGTATGCCAAAATGGACTCCTTTCTTCTCTCCATTGGGCTCTCTAGATGCCACTTAGATCCAAATGTCTACATCTTGCGATAGGAGGATTCTCTTCTCTTCTTGGTCTATGTTGATGACTTGATTGTCACTGGGAGCACTTCATCAATCATTGTGACTATCAAGGCTACTTTTCACGATAGATTTTTCATGATTGACTTGAGTCTCTTGCACTACTTTCTCGAGATTGAGATCACTCAAACCTCTTCTAGGATCTCTCTTGCATAGCCCAAGTATGGTCTTGATTTATTGTCACATTTTCATATAGCTGATTGTAATCCTACACCAATGCCCTTTTTCTCTGGGGTTAAGCTTGAGGAAAAATGTTCCACACCCCTAGAACTGATGCTACTTTGTAGCGTCAACTTGTTGGTAGCCTCATCTACTTGACTCATACTCGGCTTGATATTTCCTTTGCAGTTAGTATTCTTTCTCGCTTCATGATGGAACCACATGAGCTTCATTCTAAAGTTTCCAAATGCATCTTGCACTATATCCAGGGCACTCATAGGTATGGGATTCACTATGCAGCAAGCACAAGTTCAAACTTACTTGGATACACATATTTTGATTGGGTTGGTGATATTAATGATCACAACTCCACCTCTAGTTATAATTTTCACTATGGCTTGGTCACATTTGTTGGCAGAGAAAGAAGCAACATGCCATTTCTCTTTCTTCAACTAAGGTTGAGTATCGAGGGGTAGTCAATGCTTCCACTAAGGCTATTTGGCTTTAGAATATCCTCACTCAACTTGGTATCACCTTTAAGAAACCATCAATCATCTATTGTGACAACCAGAGCACCATCCAATTCTCAAAGAACTTGTTCCATCATCAGCGAACCAAACACATTGAGATCCATATGCATTTTCTTTGGGAGTTGATTCAGGAGTGGGTCATTGATTTGTGCTACTGCCCTACAGCAAATCAAGTTGTAGATATATTCACCAAACCCTTCATTGAGAGAAAGTATGTTCATCTTCGGTCTCTATTGGGGGTGAGGGAAATCTCTTTTGGGAGGGTCACTTAGACCTTTAGCATTCAACCTCTCATGGGAGGGAGTTTTTTCCTACTGGGTTTTCTCCTTTTATAGTTGAGAGGTTATTATGTATCTCAGTACCTCATCAGGCCTAGTAAATGGGACCCATATTTGCATCTTTGCATTGTTTACTTCTCCTTAAGTTTCACTTAAGGGGGTGTTAGTGTGAAAGGGGTACTTTATCTAATTAGTTCATTTCCTAGCTAGTTCTCCACTTAGGTCCTCTTCACACTATCTTAATTTTACATAGGGGTAAGGTTGTTGAGCTTTAATGACTTGAGGTGTCACACCTTAGAGGTGACAACACTTGTCATAATCTAGTTACATCCTATCTCTCCCCTTAGCCTATATAACCAAGGCATTTCCTTTGTAATCTAAATTCTCAAGCTCATAGAATCTTTGCATTCTCTTGAGAGGAATACAATTTATTCTTTCTCATATTTTATTTCTGTATTTTCTTTCCTTCAGTCATTTGAATCTTAGGTAGGATATTTAGCAAATTTTACACAAATTTATAAGATGTATACCAAGGTCATTGTTTCCATAATATATTGAAAATTGAGGTGCCACAAAACTCATAGGCAAAGGAAATGTCACAATATAATAAGACAATGGTGTATGTTTGGTATCCTTAAACTAATCATTATTATTAGTCTTTTCATCTGCTCTCTTTTTTACTCACTTTATTTTTTGAAATAATGCATCTAAGGTAGAAGAGGGTATGGTGACTACATGGGAACCATTAGGAGGGGTGTAAGTGTAGAAATGGAAGGTAAGAGGAGTGGATGAGATAATGACTTAGGATAGAAGCATAGAAGAGGAAAGACACTAAAGGATATTAAAGGTGTGAGATGTGGCATGTAGTATGGAAGTGGCTTAGCTAAGTGGAGTAACAATAGGTCTAGTAGTAATGGATGAAAGAGTTGTCAAAGTTGGTACATCATATGTGTAGTGGGTATTATAGGAAGAGAGTATTCATGAGATAGGCTATAAGGTAGTTGATAAGTGGAAAAGGGGTATGTATTAAATGGTGGGAAACCAATGGCCATGGTATTATGGGTATGAGTAGTGGTAGTGGAAGGAGTATTGATGGATGATGGATCTATGTTGAAGTGGGAGTGGAAGTAGATGCACTAGTCACTATACATGAAGTAAGATTAGCAAAGACCACTTGCAAAGTTTCAAGTCTATATGGTTTACTTGCAAACATATTCACTAGTTGTGTAGGATTCTCTACATTAGTCAAAATAGCCAACTCATTTGAAAAAAATGATGGTACACATAAGCATCATGATAATACTCCTCATTATTCTCATTATGAGCACTAAAATAAACCCCATTCTCATTGTTTTGGGTCATACCAAGGTTTAGGATAAGACTCTTCCTAGGTGGTAAGAATAAAGGCCATGGAAATAAAGTTTAAATGCCTAGTTTCAAATTGAAAATTAAAAATATCAATGGTATGTTGACTCTAAAATGAAATCTCAACAACATAGCCAAGGGTGGGTAGGATGGGTGAAAAAAAATCACAAGAAAGCACAAATCTAAAGTTAGGATTCTTACTTTGATTATCACAATAAATCATGGGATATCCTATAATAATCTTCTCAACCAAACCCCCTAGTAAGTGTGAAAGTGGTAGCTTTGTGCTCAACCTCTGTATTAGAAAGGGATATAGCAGATTATTTCTTGGAATTTCAAGAAAGTATTGCAAAACCAATACTAAATGTGTACCCAAAAGTAGATTCTTGGTTTTCTATAGAAACTACCCAATCTAAATTAGTATTTCCAACCAATTTACTCTCATTTGAATGTTGAAAATGAAGACCATAATCCAATGTCCCTCAAAGAAACCCAATAATCATCTTAGTTGCATTCCAATGTGTCTCCTTAGGGGCAGATGTAAATTGAGATACCAAGCTCATGATAGGTGATATCTAGTTGAGTAGTAGTCAAATAGGTCAATCAACCAATCAATTGTCTATAGTTAGTGGGAGTCAAAGGAAAACTTATAAAAATTAGACAACTTAAGTACAACTTTGAGAGGTGTGGCCACAAGATTGCAATTTTTCATATAAAATATGTAGAGAAAATCATAAACATATTTTTATTGAGAGGGAAATTTTCCATCCTCATGTTGCCAAAATTGGAGACAAAAAATAATGCATTTGTACTAAATCAATCATCTTAAATTTAGAAACCATTGCTACTCCAAACTCTGTAAGAAAATATCAATCATCCTAGTGTAGATAAAATCATCTACATAAGGAATTAGGATAAGGGTATCCTCGCAAAAATGTTTGATATAAAGATTGGGATTTGATCGACTCTTTACAACCTTTCTACTAGTGGTGGGAGTCAATTCTTGAATAGCATCCTATTGGTGCTTGTTTAAGACCATTCAAGGAATTCTTCAATCTATAAACAAAATGTTCTTTGAAAGGTATCCCAAAGCCTTGAGGTTGAGTGACAAAATTCCATCAATATAATCATTCAAAAAAAAACTTTTAACATCCATTTGATAAATAATCTAAACATGTTGAGCGACTAAAGATAAAACTAGTCTAATAGTATCAATTTGTGCTACGAGAGCAAAAAATTCAGTACAATCAATACCATCATGTTGATTGTATCCTTCGGCTACCAACCTATCCATATGCTTTTCAATGTTGCCACCAAATTTGTACTTAGTTTTATATACCTACTTTGTATCAAGAACTTTACCATGGGGTGACTCGACCAAATCTCAAGTGTCATTTCTTTCAATGGATGGTATCCCATTCTTGATGACATCAACCCCTCTTCTAGAAGCTTTGACAAAATTATATGGCTCATTTCTTTCCATGACTTGAGTCTTCAAGACATATTCACCTTGGCATAAGACCTTGTATTCGCTTTTTTGAAATTTGGTGTCCAATATAAAAGTTGGTGGATGATTATTTTCAATTCTTATTTGATAATTTTTATTTCCTTATCCCCACACTCAAGGATTCAAGTTTTACAGCATTGACTACTTCTATTTCATCAACCACAAGTGGATGAGACTTTTCTTCCTCTACATCAATAGTCTAGTAGATGAGATTTTTCTAAATCAATCAGAATGTGATTGTCCTCTTCATTAGTGATATATTGTGTTTTCTCATCAAATATGACCTCTCTACTTATCACCAATTTCTTCGCTACAAAATCATACAACTTATATACTTTATTTTCAAAGTCATACCTAATGAAAATACATTTTAAGCTCTTAGCATTTAACTTATACTTTTTTTTTCTTTTGGTGTGTGCATTAGCAATACATCCAAACACCTTCAAAGGAGCAATTGATGGCTTAATGTCAAACCAAGTTTGTTTAGAAGTCATTCCATGAATTATTTTTACAAGACTCATTCAATAGATAAACTATTATAGTGACTACTTCTACCCAAAAAACCTTATCCAAGTTCTTTTCTTTCAAAATACTCTTAGCCATCTCCATCTAAAAAATGATCATATTCTTCCTTTCAACAACTCCATTTTTTTTATGAAGTAAAGAAAGTAGTAAACTCTCTCATAATCCCATTCTACAAAAATCTAAGATAGATTTGATTTATGCTCTCCCCTTTATCTGACCTTTTGATTTTTATGTAGTGACCACTTTGTTGTTCCATTAACTACTTAAATTCAAAAAATTTATCAATAAACATTGGTTTGTCGTAGCTTCTCTATGCGCCCTTGTGAATTCAAATTTTATGCGCCCGCTCGTTCATTCCTGATGATCCGGCATGGCGATGGCCCCAATAGGGATCCCCCATCTAAACATTCCACTCCCTCTCTTGGGACAACTTCTTCATCTCTTGTCAGGGTCTTAACTCATATGCTTGGAAATTCCCATGTTTCAAACTCAAAGCACATGATGCTTTTTTTTCTAGTGAGGACCCAGTTTCCTACGTGGACAAACTAGTGGGTGGAAGTGTGTTGATGAAGGCTTCTTAGGGTTCTTTGTCAACTTTTTGCTCAGTGGAGGGTTCAAAAGTAGATGTCCTAGATCAACTATTGGATGAGGCAATCGAGGGCCTTAAGTTGTCCCTGGTGGGGAAATTTTTTGTTAACCGCCTAAACATCGACCAAGTACAAAAATGGGCTAATGATACTTGGAATCTTAAGGGTAGTGTGTCAGTAAGTGTTATGGCCAAAGGTTTATTCCTATTTAGTTTTGTTGTTCCCAAAGACATGATTAAGGTTCTAACGGGAGGCCCTTGGGCCTTCGACTGAGGTTTTAAAAAAAATGTCCCTTTGCAAATGGAAGCCCGATTTCGATGCATCTGCTGACCTTGGTAAGGTTGCTCCAATGTGGGTCTGACTCCCTAGTTTACCCTTATAATTTTGGAATCAAAATATCTTTAAAGGAATTTTTGACTCCTTTGGTACCCTCTTGACTATTGATAAAGTAACCCAACTCAAATCACGACTGGTTTTTTCCAAAATTTGTGTGAATGTTGTTAATGCAGTCCTCCCAACTTCTATCACCCTAAAGTAAAAATTTGGTAAATGGGTTCAACCCTTGGAATATGAAAATGCTAAAGTCTATTTCCATATTTGAGATAAGTTTGGCCACCTTCAAGATGCTTGCAATAAGAAAATGGAGGAACCAAAGAATAACCATCTAGTTGAGTTGCTAAATTCCCCTCCTAAAAGTGTTGAACCCAAGAACTTGAAGGACTCTAATATTCCTTTCAATCCTACCTCTGCTTTGCCTATTCCTTGCATGGAGATTGAACCTACTTAGGTCCTCTCAACTAAAAACTCTCCCAAGGTTTTGGTGAAGCTGGCAGAGTTGAATACTCCACCCAAAAGGAATAAAGTTGATGACTCTTATAAAGAAGCCAAAATGGGGCCCCTGAACCCCAATATAGTGCTTGGCTCTAAGACTATTTCTCACACCAATCTTGACATGAGTGCTCACAAACAACTAGAGAGAAATAAGAAAAATCTGTCACAAGAAGTAGAAGGAGAAACACTGATAGCCCAGAAGGAAAATATAGAATCCCCTGAGGAAGGAGAGATAGAGATTCATAAGGAACATAATTTGATCTCCTATATTCCTGATTTCTCTTCAAAGAAACAACATCAAGTTGTGGATCAAGTTTTAGCTATTAACTTAAAAGCAGAAAAATGTTTAATAAATGGTAAGTTCCATCAGAACCTTTCCTCTCCCCATTTTGAAGATATAGTGGATGATAGAACCAAGTCAATATGAAATCTAGAAAGAAAAAGAAGTTGGATGTTGGAGGAGGCAACAAAGGTTGTAGGCCGCCTTTGAAGGAGTCGAGGAATAAAGATATAGCTCATGATGTTGCTTCAGGAAAATAAAAAACCGTTGACTCTCTTTGAGGAAATAAGTCAAAAAAAGAAGTTGGGAGTTCTTTCCCCACTTTTTCTGTAGTATCAAGGTGATACTACTTTTTCTTTGTTTACAATGAGATTGATTTCTTGGAATACTAGGGGTCTAAATAGCCCCTTTAAATAGCATTTGATAAAAATTTGTATGGTGGAATTGAAACCTAATATCCTATTAATTCAGGAAACTAAAATGAAAGGGGAAACCTTTGAAAAAGCGGTTAAGAGTTTCTGGCCTAATGCTAAATTTGTGGTTAGTGACACAGAAGGTGCTTTGAGTGGAATTGCTACTTGTTGGAATCCTACAAGACTATTTGGCTCCATTGGATTTAGTAGTAAAAATTGTCTAATGGTTTCTTTGGAAGACACTGCTACCTCTATCAAATGGAACTTAGTAAACATTTATGGTCCCACTTTGCGCCTAGATATACTTTATCTATGGGAATTGCTGGAAAATAAAATAAGCAATAAGGAGGATTTATGGATGTTGGGAGTGGACTTCAATTCTCTGTTGTATCCTTCAGAAAAGCAAGGAGGCTTAGACGACTTATCTAATTGTATGATTGATCTAGCGGGATTCATTAATTTTGAGGGCCTAATGGATATTCCTTTGACCGGGTTGCTCTTTACCTAGTTGAATAGATGACAAGGTAACCACCTTATTCAAGTAAAATTAGATCGCTTCTTGATTTCTTCAAACTAGAGAATTCTTCAAGATCTTACCCTTACTACTCTCTTGAGAATAGGTTCAAATCATAGTGCTCTCCTCCTTAATTGGGATGACAAATTAGTAAAAGGACCTTTCCCTTTCAGATACGAAATTATGTGAACCCACCACCCTGATTTTCGAGCCTTGTGGAACGCTAGTGGAATGAGCCATGTAATGGTTACCCTATGTTCCGCCTGGCCCATAAACTACAAAAATTTAAAGAGCGAGTCAAAGGAAAGAATAAATACACTTTTGGAAATATCTTCCACACTAAGAAATCTTTAGGATTAAAGATCAAGGAAATTTGGGACTTGATGGAGTAGGGTGAAGTTGATGAAACTATTTGCAATGAGGCATGGGATCTAAGAATACAATGGTTTAAAATAAATAAAAAATAAGAAATTTTCTAGAAATAGAAATCCAAGATACAATGCTATCGGAAGGTGACAAAAATACAAAAAAAATCATCAATCAACCTTAAAACACAGAAGCAAAAATAGGATCGGATCTCTAAAAATAGATAATGGGATAATTCTAGAAAGGGAAGATGAAATTGCTAATGAAGTTGTCTCGTTCTTTTCAAATTTTCAAAACATGCCTGAGGCTGACCTGGCTGAATTGGAAAACCTTTTCTAAGTTATTCCATAAGTCATCATAGAGTGGGATTTAAAAGACTTATCTAAAGTTATCTCTCTCCAAGAAGTCAAGAATGCGGTCTTCTCCTTTGGTGCCTATAAAGCCCCGGGACCAAATGAATTCCCCCTAGCTTTTTCTAGGAATTTTGGGATATTACTTCGACTAGTCTCTTTAATGCAATTCGAGATTTCTTTAGATCGGGCATATTACTAAACCAACTTAATGCCACTTTTATTGCACTTATCCCAAATCTGAAGATGCTTCATTAATGAATGATTTTAGACCAATTAGTTTATGTAATACTACCTATAAGATATTTTCAAAGATAATGGTTAATAGATTAAAACTAGATTTGAACAAGATGATTGTTGTTAACCAGAAAGGCTTTGTTCAAGTAAGACACATACTGGACACAACTATTTACACCCATTAGGTGTTACACTCGATGGATTTAAGTAAGAAACCAGGTATGGCTCTAAAAATTGACATCTCGAAAGCTTATGATTGGGTCTCATGGCTATTTCTCTTTGTTGTGCTTAAAAAGTTTGGATTCAAGGGAAGATTTTTTAATTTAATTACCTCATGTGTGAACTCCAAAATGCTCAATTCTAGTTAATGGTGTCCCCTAAAGGTTTTTTCTCCTATGGAAGAGGATTAAGACAAGGCGACCCTCTTTCACCATATCTTTTTGTTATTGTAGCTGAAATTCTGGGAAGAAACATTCAAAAATTGCTTGATTTGAAGCTACTAAAAGGGTTTAAAATTGCTTCCTCATTACCTCCAGCCTCCCATCAACAATTCATAGATGATACCATTCTTTTAGGGGAAGCTTTGGTTGTTGAAGCTAGACAGTGGAAAGATGTCCTGAATAAATATGCTAAAGTCTCGGGTCAGCACATTAATTACCACAAAAGCAAGATCTATTTCTTCAACACTGCCCAGATAATACAAGAGAGAGTGTTGAACATTATTGGATGCCATGAAGCAAACCTCCCAGCTACTTACCTTGGCCTTCTGCTCATATCCAAAAAACGTCAGAGAAACTATTAGAACTACATTCTTGAAAAGATTCAAAAGAAGTTGGCAGGGTGGAAAGGAAGGTTGTTAAGCCAAGCAAGGAAATTGCAACTTTTGAAAGCCTCTTTACAAAGTATCCATGTCTACTATCTCTCTCTTTTACATCTTGGCCTATATTGCAGAAAAGATAGAAATGACACAAAGAAGATTTCTATGGTCGGGAATGAAGGATAAAAAAAGGTTGGCTCTTGTTGGATAGGATAAGGTCTATGCTCCAAAGAGGGATGGTGGTTTGGGTATTCAAAGGATAAAACTTTTCAATAAAGCCTTAGTGGCAAAAATGGGATGGTTCCTTTTGGAAGGAGCTAAAGACTGGGTCTTGATCCTAAGAGCAAAATACTTGAGAAATTTGGATCAAGGTTGCTTCTTATGGGAAGAACTCCCTTATGGCTCTGTCTTCTGGAACAATTTGCTCAAGATAAGAGGAACCCTGAAACAGGGAGTGAAAAAGAGAATAGGGAAAAGACAAAAGACTGATTTTTGGGAAGATGCTTGGACAAATCGTGCTCCCTTATCATCAAATAATAATATGCAACAAATTAAACTAAGGATGACAAGAGCTATTGGAAAAAAGGTTACAAGTTATATCAACTGGGAAGGTTTGAAGCCTCGATGGATCAATTTTAAAAATTATTTAAATGATGATGTTCTCAAAGGGGTAAGACAACAAAATTGGGAGGTTGACCTTAGTCTTCTTCAGGAGGTGGGTGAAGTTGATCTCTTCTCGAAAGATAGGGAAGACAAATGGATATAGACCAAAAGTCCATTGGGAAAAATCTCAATCAAATCTATTTATGAAGTTTTGGAAAATCTGTTGATTCCAAAGGGGGAATTTAATTGGAAAATGGTTTGGAACAAGAATTTAATACCCAAAGTTAATAGCTTCTGACGGGCAGTGGCTCATGGAAAATTTCTTACTTTAGATAATCTGAAGAAAAAAGGATTTCATTTGGTTAGCAAGTGCTACTTATGTAATGAAGCCGAAGAAAAAATTTTGCACTTGTTTCAATGTTCCTACTCTCGAGAAGATTGGATGTTTCCCCCCTCAGTGAAGATGTTTATAGAATGTTGGAATTTATGCCCCTACTCTCATAACATCATTATTGATCTATGGAGGCAAGTTCCCCCTTTTCTCACCTGGGGATTATGGAGGGAATGGAATAATAGTCTTCAGGGATATAGCAAGGAACAATAAAGATCTATGTATGTCTATAAGACAACAAATACAAGAAAACATTAACAATAGTAAATATGCTCCTTCCACAAAGATGCCTTCTTACAAAGAATTGTGAATCAAGCAATTATGGGGAATATCACATGACCTAACTAATATCAACTAGACAAAACAACTAAAGAGAAAGACTATTGTTTGGACACCTTTGGGCTTGGATTGGATGAAATGCAATTTCGATGATTGTTCAAAGGGCAATCTAGGATTGGTTGCTGCAGGAGGAATAATGAGAAATTGCCTAGGCAATTTTGTTGAAGGATATGGTAGAGGCTCAGGAGTTGCAACAAACAACTGGTCGAGGTTAGTGTTGTGTGGGTAGGCATAAATAGAATGAATGAGAAAGGTTATACTAAAGTGGTTTTTGAAGGAGACTCTAAATTGATCATTGATTATTTAAATGATATTGTTGATGTGCCTTGGGATTTGAAAGACATTTTGGATGATTGTAAGAGAACGTTGAAAACCTTCCAACAGTATAAAATTGGACATGTGTATAGGAAAGGAAACATGGCTGTTGACACCATGGTAAATGCTAGTCTAAGACAATCAAAGTAGACGTATTGGGATTTTTGACATTTGCCAAGTCCTATCAAGACGATTATATTAAAAGAAAAAATTGGCTCCTTATATAAGCCAAATGGGTATGATAGCAATTAGCTTTGATGGAGGGATTTAATTTTTTAATGAATTATCAAGATAAAGCTAACTTGTCAATTGCTATGTTGCTCATAATGGTTGTGGATGTAATGGCGAGTAGGGAAATGAAGGTCCCTAATGATTGTCCTAGTATGAGCAACCTTTGGAAGTATAAGTCTAATAAGACAAATGGAAAAAATATTATTAAGGCCCCATGCTTGGTTAATAAAGGAAGGTAGTTTAAAAAGTTTCAAATCATGATTCTACTTGCCCAAATCCCCCTCAAAAATCTTTTGAAAGATGGGCAATATTTCATTTCCATATCGACCGAGGTTGATAGTTTCATGTGTGATTCACAAGGCTTAATTATGCCTCTTAATGGTCGGGGTGTTATCATTCCCAATAAAGGATGGAATGGTATGCACGAGTTAATCCCTTGTGATCAGCCTGAATTACTTAAAGTCACTACTTTAGCCTGCTGGTTTGAACCCTGGCCATTTTGAATGCAAAGTTCTAACGTTACCCTCAATGCCAAAAACTTCACATTGTCAGTGATCTCGGTTTCATATGAGAAAGGTCTAAAGGAGGACTACTTGCTCTTGCGCAAAGACAGTTTAACCAATGAAGAGATTATGGGAGGCCCCAGAAAGAGAACTGAGCCGAGAAATCATGATTCTCTAAGACAGAATGCAGAGTTGTGGGGTCTCTTTGAACGTGTGGGATTCACTCCATTTTTTGAAGCAATGGAGGGTTACAATGAAGAGCTTAGTTACAAATTTGTGAATGCTTGGAGTGATGGAGAGATAAATATAGGAGTGCTTCATTTCATTGTAGACACAAAACTCATAGCTCAAGCCACTGGTCTTCGATACAAAGGAAAGGAAAGAATATAGCCAAGAAAAACATGGGGAACTACCACACCTACATTGAAAAGTTTTTCGAGGCCAAGGAAAAAGCTTAGAGGTTCCAAAATGGCTACTCAAGGGTGAAGCTTCTGACTCCATACCACAATGTAAGTCTCTTTGTCATGAAATATTTCACTCTCGAGGGTAGATTTCAATCTGTTCATGGGTATCATTTTCCAATCCTCAACCACATTCGCCACCTTGAGAAAATTAATATGTCCTTCCTCCTTTCATTGCTTTGGCAAAGTATGGAAAATGGAGCAAATCCACCTTTGCATCAAAGTTTAATTAGGGCTATTTGCAAATATGTTCTTGCCACCACCCCATAGAAGAATTTAGTCCACAATTTTCTTGAGAATCCTCATTCCCCAAAAAGCTCTATCTAAATTGAATTGGATGAAAAGTCGACCCCACTCTCTTGATAAAGAACATAAAATAAAAAATCATAAGACTCTTCCCCCCATGAAAGAGGACCCCTCTTGGACCAAGCTCCTAAAAATTACTCATGAAAAACGCTGCTCACCACCCCTTTCTTCAGGACTAATAAAGAAAAGGAAGGTGGTGATAAAAGAGCCATGCCCTAAAACCCCCACCATTACAATTCCGGATGATAAAGATATTAACCCTGAGAGTGGACTTACCCCTGGTGATCGTAGCTCGACCCGCCTAGCTTTAGCTACTTCCAAAGGGCTAGAGATAGGTAAGAAAAGCGAAAATTTTGTTGAAAGGGTGTGTGTGGCCCCTCATGAGCTTGAGGATTAAAAAGGGAAAAAAAGTGGTTAGGGAGGAGAAAGTGGTCTCCTCTGAGGAGGAATATGTCCCTGATAGCCTTGGGTAAACGAAATTCTCTAAGGACGAGGATGATTTGGAGTTAGATGATAAGGAGGACGCTAGTCAATAAGAGGAAGAAGACAATAATCAATAGGAGGAGGAGCTTGGCAAAGATGAATGGTTAGACCTTGGAATTGCATAGAAGGAGACTAGAAATGATAGCCTGATAGATTTGGATGCTATTGATAATCCTACTAACACCCCTCTTAACTCAGAGAGTTTGTAAGAGAAAGGGATTGAAACAATGAATACAAAAATTGATATGCTCACGAAGAGAGTTGAGCAAGTTAAAAGAATCTTGGAGAAAGATGACAAGTCCAATAGGTTACATACCACAGAGGAGGCAATCAAAAACATGTGCAAAGTCATAGACGGAATTATGAGAAGGGTTGTAATAGGTACCATATCGAGACAAGGAAAGATTAGAAAGCAACAAAAGAAAAAAGGAAGAAGGGATGAAGTTGATCAGTCTGGGACGATGGAGATAAAGGACAACATGGAAGAAATAGTGGAAGACCTTGAGAAGACCTAGAGTCTCATAGTGGACTCCTAATTTCTTTTTTCTAGTTTGGGACTTGGCTTTTAGTTGTGGATGCATCATTGGTTGACTACTCTTTTTGGTTTCCTTAAACGTAATTTTAAGACTGATATTGGCTTTCTAAGCCTGAACTTTAACTATATTCTTTTAATCTTTGTTATTTTGATAATGTGCTATTTGGGAACTCGTGATTGATATATCCTTCTTTTTTATAGTCTATGGGTTAATGATATTATGGTTTTGAAAATTTTGTACTGGTACATGAATAAGGTTATTAGGAATATCCCCATGATGCTTAGTTGATGTGTGTTCTTTGTTGCTTGGGGTAAGGAGACATTGTGTTGTTTCCTTTGTTCTCTATTGTTTCGGTCCGGTTGTTGTTTGCTCTAGAGGTTTTGTTGTTTTTTGTAAGGGATCAGGGCCCTAACCTTGCTTAATTAATCAAAAACAAATTTATCAATACTTCTACTTTTTCATCCAAGAAATAAATCAAATTTTATGTGAAAATTTTTCAATAGAAGTGAGAAAATACTTGGATTTATTCAAAAAAAGTGTCACCATAAGACCACACAAATCAATGTGAATGAATTCAAGAGGTTATTTAGCCCTTCTAGACAATCCAATTGAAAAACACTTGGTTCTATATTGTTTCCCAAAAATACATTCTTCACAAACTTCATATCTATTATCAATAAATGGCAATCATTCAACCATGTGCATTTTCTTAAGTAAAAGCAATCCATAAAAACTAAGCTTGACATACCTTTGATGTCAAATCCAACTATCATGTATTTAAGTAGTCCTTAGGGCTTGATTTTGTGAAGGAAAATATAGAGGAAACATTATAACGCCTATCATGTGGGCTCATGCAATAACTGCACGCGTTATAATATTTGTTTTTTATTATGCGTTCATATCTATCATAAAATTTCTTGATCATCTTGTTGTAACATTTGGCAAACTAACATTGTTTTTTAAAGAAAGAACCAATAAATTGTAGGAAATATGCTTTACTTTACCATGTTCATTGGTGACTCTAATAGTTTCTTTTAATCTAGTTCCATGTGATTGATTATCTCCTAATACAAAATCATGTTAGTTGACTTTAGATGTCATGTGAAAAAAAATCCCAAACTCAATAAACCACAAATTGTTTTCATTGGCATTTATATTCAAGCAAGAAATAAACAAATCCTACTTATCTTTCACAATATTATATGTAGACTTTTTATGCTAACATTTGCACTCATAATGACCAAACCTATTACAATGAAAAAACTAAATATTTCTTGCCTCTACCATTATTCCTACTTCTACCTCATCCTCTACTTCTAAAACTAAAATTATTACTTCTTCCTTGAAAGGTACTACTAGACCCTCTACTTGTTTTATGGCAAGTCATCTCTATTCATTTTTGTGATAACTCTAAAAAATGTGTTTTTCATTCCTAAAGCTCCCCCCTTAAATGGCAATGTTTGCTCTAAACTCTCTTCACTATTTTTCATTCTTCCTTCAACAATTCATAAAATGCCACTTAATTTGTCAATTTCCATGGATTTAAAATCTTTCAAAGTTTTAATTGTGGAAAAACGTTATCAACAAACCACTTATGATTTTGTTGAGGATGACTTCAATTTGTATCGATGAAATGAACTTTTGTTTGGAATTTCTTGGTTGAATTTTCAGCATTGTTTAGGCTGGATCCTTCAGTACTGTTTGACAACTTGGTTGTTATTGTATTAGATCTTGATTGGCAGCTTGACTACAGTTGTATTTTGTTTTGTCCCATTTGGGAAATTCTTGTGTTGGTATTTTGTTTGATGTACAAGGTTTATGGTCCCTTCAAAACCAATTCATCTAAATAATAAACAATCCAGAAGAACTTACCATATTCGCCATCACACACCAAAAAAATGCTTGCAAATAAAAATTTGTTCACAAATTCTGAACAAACTCTTAACAATACTTCCTTTAAACAAAACATTCACCCTTTTATTTGTTTGTTTTCTTTTCCTAGAAACCAAAAGTTACCATACGCAGTAATAGCAAATATGCCCTCGTGACTTTTACTAAACAACAATGAAATCTCACAAATTTTACAGAGACTGATCTACTATCCTACCTCCTTACTGGGACTACACCGATCCTTCTACATGGCCAGTAAATTTCCCCTCTTGCTGCAATAGATGATCCTTCCTCCTATGCGAACAATTTAACTCAAATTGCCCTCTACTATACAAGAGTGTTGTAGTATATTTGACTTCAATCACCCTCTCCAAACAGAAGTTGTAAATTTGGCAGACGAGAAGACATCAATTCTTCCTTTGCCTTCGTTGTAATAACAAAATGGGAGGAATGACAACAGAAATGCCCTACCAAAAAAAACAGCAAAGTTCCTCTATCCTTCATAATACTAGATCGCTTTAGTCACCTTGTTACAGCTAGAAGCAATTCATTCTCCCCCATGATGAACACTGGACAACTAAAAAACAAAACAACAACAAAAATGATTTTCATTATCCTGTGATTTCTCCCTCATAATGGGCATTAGGAAGAACACCAAGCAAAGCTCAAAGTGTCTGATTTCAATCATGAGCAAGAGGCTTCATGAATATATCAGCAATCTGTGTCTCTGAACAAAAACTGCTTTTAGGCAACTTTTGTTAAAGTACCGCAGCATTCACATGGTTGTCTTGAATTGCACAATATAATTTCTTGGTATGCCCAAGATGGAAATTTCAACATCCTAAGAAACATTGACCCAAAAATCTAAATAAGTACTTGAGTCACACTGTAAAAAATCCAATCTAACTTGAAAGTTGTTTTAGCAGCATTCCATCTACACTAGAAATTTCCATTTCTCAAAAGGCGCAGATAACAAAAGTTCATTTCATCGATACAAACTGAAGTCACCCTCAACAAAATCATAAGTGGTTTGTTGCAGCAGTTGAGGCCTCCCTCTATTGTTTTGGCAACATTTTTTTTATTTGCAACCTGTACAATATGTAATTCTTGATAAAGATTGATGCCCATGGATGTTCCCTTCTTTATCAAACATTTAATCTTGAGGGGTGATTAATTGCATCAAATTCTATTAAAAAAAACATTTAACTAGTTCTTTAACATGTCCATTTTGACATGGTTCCGTTGAATTGCACAATATAATTTCTTGGTTGGTATGCCCAAGATGGAATTTTCAACATCCTCAGATACAGTAACCACATAGACCTGGTAGTCTATTTGAAATTGAAATAAGTACTTATATCACACTGTAAAAAAACTCATCACATTGAAAAAATTCATCTAACAGTTGTTTTAGCAGCATTCCATCTACACTGCAAATTTCCATTTCTCGAAAGGCACAAAGGTAACAGAAGTTCATTTCATTGATACAAACTAAAGTCACCCTTAACAAAATCTTAAGTGGTTTGTTGTAGCAGTTAAAGCCTCCCTCTATTGTTTTAGCAACATTTTTTTTTATTTGCAACCTGTTCAATAGCATAAGTAATAAAGATTGATGCCCATGGATGTTTCGTTCTTTATCAAACAATTCTCTTGCCTTACGTGCATCTTCAATGTTTGGATTGATAAGATATTTGCTGATGGAGACCATCCCCACAGATTTTCCATGGAAATCAGTCATCTGCTCCCTTAATTGCAACAACAAAAATGAATCCCACTTTTCGCAGTCACTGAAGTTCACTGCTCTAATTCATGCAGACAGCTTCTGACATTGTAACCTCAAGACTATAATTTGTCACATCTTTGATGAACATAGCCCTCTTTTTGGGATTCACAGAATTTCTCTTCAATGCAACTCCCATCAGAACTCATGGAAAAAATAAAATAACTCAGGTAATTAAAAAATATAACAGCAACCTAAATATGCAAATTCAAGTTTTCTTCATACAAAATCAAGGACCTTTCTTTGTTTCTTCGAAGAGATCCCTTTCCTATTTAATGATAAAAGTAACTTCCTATGTATATTTCCTTCATTGAATCATCACATTCAAAGTATCTTCTTCATAGGCCACATAGAATTTATGAAATATTCAAGGCAAAGACTTGATTAATAGCCTTTTCTCAACATTCTATTGTAGTGAATGAAAAATCGCCAAGCATTTATAATACACTGAATAAATATATTTACAAAATTTCTCATATGATCGGCCCCTTTAAGTTCATACGGGATTGAAATTATTATATTCCTGATAAAATTTGATGAATCAAGTGACTTTGGTTCATTCAAAGTCGACATTCAATCTATTAATCTCGGAATATATTGTTAAAAAATGATTTAGAAGGTTTCTAAGTCCCAAGAAGATTTGGTTAGGGAAATAGCATGCAATGATAATTGCCAATAATGTCCACCACTCAAAACACACACATTTTTTACCCGCACATAAGATTTCATCAAAACATAAGCATGAATTGCTGGTTAGAATAAAGTGTATGTACATAATACATAAATAAAGAAACGAAAAAACAAAAAGCAGAAATTATTGATACCAATCAAGGAATAGAAGTGCAAGGGGAAGGACAACAAGAAATAAAAGAAGAAAAGTTCTGCTGCTACTGTTGCGCTGTATTGCTTTGGCCAACTCTTTATTTCCCTTCTCCAAATTTTGTGTAGCTTCAATTGCCTGCAAATACATCTAAGTAATCAACCTTCAAATAACATCCTTCCAAATTAACATCTTAATATAGTACATTTTGCAAATAAGCATACACAAAGAAGTTATCTGTACAGTGCAAAGGTATAAATCCTAGAAGCAGTGATGAGATGTCAACCTGCTCATACAAGACTTCTATTTGCTGCGCTTGATGCAGGACATGAGTTGATAATAGATGATTCAAGGCAGACATTTCTATCACCTTTCTCTCCGTTTCTTGAACTGTATCTAGAAGATTGGCCAATTCTACCTACATGAACAATGAGCAACTATAACCAAAAACTGAAAAGGAAAAAAGGCATCACTAACATTCACAAAATGGAGAGCTTCATCATAATAAAAACATCACATCCATGTGTATACCCTCAACTACCTGTAGTGCCTGTGTCTCCTCATCCAGTAACTGTTGTTGAATTCCCTGTTGTTCAGCCTGGACATTGTGCTGAGTGACTTCAGTCTCATTCAGATGATCACCAACTGATGTTTTTAAAGAGTTATTCTTTGACTGAAAATTACGTGGCCTTCTAGGAATTGTTTTATCTATAGCTTCTTGGAATCGTGCAGCACGCAATTGGTCAAACAATGCAGTGACTGCATGCAGACGCTCGCTTAGAATTAACACCTGAAATCATAAATTTACTCTTGATAAATTTCTAGATAGCAATCAGTGGAGTGGCTAATGAGATTACAATTAGCATAAATATATTTCTTGTTTTGATTCAAATCATGTATGATTGGAAGCAAAAGTTATGCCAAGGTGTTTTGACAGCAAAGAATTCAGTTCTTGTGTTAAGCCACTATTATTATCAACTTGAAAACTTCAAATATGCCCTTGCGAACAACTACACAATAAGAAAGAACTGTGCACAATCACATTCAAGATAAAAAGAAAACATTTGAAGGACAAAAGTAAAGAACAAAAAACTAGTACAATACTTACAATTTTGAAATCATTAATCAACTCCAAAAAATCCTACCTACCTGTATGCTCCTCAATATCTATGCCCAGAAAACAAGGAATTAGCAAGTACATCAAATTCACAAGAGACGTGTATTCAGGACACTAATGATAAACACATACTACACTTGCATGCAACTAACAAAAGGAGATGGTACAGCTGTTGAAACCTGTGTTAATCGGAAATGTATCAGGTTAAATTAGCTGAGTCAGCAGTCACTAATCAGTTCTCATGAAGACCCACCAGCCCAAAGACACTCCAAATACTCAAGAGCCAATTTAGAAAGAAAAACTCCAAAACACAGTTGCAAGACAAATTAAGTTAACTGAATTTGACACAAAAGACCCCTAAGTGATCTGGGCACTTGGGAGGCTGATGTCAACATAAAGAAGAGTCATCAGTGATCATTTCATACACAATTAAAGAGTCACCATGCAATCAAGGTTCTCAGTACAGTTGTGTCTGCAGCCAAAACTGTCCCATATCCAACAAAACTACTGAGTCCACAGGACGAAGACACACTGAATCATTTAGAAATCAGGTGTTTCAGGTTCTGAAGGCTGTTGGGCTTCTCTTTGAAACATTCTTGCACTCTTGTTGTATATAGACCCCTTGAAGGCTTGACAATATGAAAGAAAATGTGTAGGTTGCATTGTTTCCCTGTTAATTTAGTGCCTGGTGAGTTCAATGCAGGTAGGCGTGTGTGGCAGAGCAGGTTTGCAGGTGTTGGGATACTGCTCCTGTTGCAAAGCGTCTCTAGAACCCTTGCGGAAGGTCAATTGTAAACATTTGGAGAAGATGGTAGCTTAAGGAGGCTTATACCTCACTCTTCTGAAAGTTCCCTTTTACAGACCTTGGATTTTCTCCAAACCAAATTCTCTATAACCTGTGTATTTTCACTTTTCAGTCTTGTTCACTCTTGTAAATTACTTTTACATTTCAGCACTTAAAACAACTCATTTTGAAACACAAAGCCTGCTTCTTAAGTATTTGCACAAAAACAAGTTCTCAGATGCATGTTGGTGAATTAAGTAATGGAATATCCATACTAATTACAGATCATGTGTCCACGGAATTTCCAGGGCAAGTACAGCAGGAATGGCTACATGAGTTTCCATTAGGGTACAAATTGTGACCAGATTTTGGGGCTAGGTAACAACAATCAAAATATAGATATGAAGCATTTCCAATCTGGAGCAGCAAAGTCCCCATGTTTATGTGTTAGCATGTTCCTCTCCGTCAATATGGTCACTCAATGGTGCTTGTATGTTTCAATCATAGTCACATTATACTTACACGGCAACAACACAACAAAAACCAAAAGTATTAATAGAATTTTCAATTACACGGATTTAAAATGGGAAAAACATGGCAAATTAAAAGACACTAAAATATTCATAAAAACGTGGAAAAAAAAAACTGCAAATGTTATTCCATGCCAAATAGAGTGCATAGAAAAAGAAACAAAGTCCAAACTTCAATTATACAAGATAAATAAAGATTCAATGTTGTTAATTACTCTCCAATTCTCACTAAATATCAACTTTTCAGTCTTAGAGTACAACTACATATTGTCCATGTCATAAACTCATTACTCATAAGTCATATACAAAAAAAAACAAAAATTGGAGAATATAATATTGAAATAGCATCTAAGACAGGATATGTGAAGCAGAAGTTGATGCTCCTACATTTGCACCTATTTGGTCCAAACAAGCATGTCCACAATCATCCAGAACCTCATTCAAGATATCCAAATCCTCTTCACAAAATGTAGGCTCCTTTTCAACTATTATCCATTCAAAATCAGGATCAATTTGTTGATCTTCAACACTACCTAAGGTTAGCAATGATGAATGCATTGTTAGTTTTTTAGGATCAGAAATGTAATAAGCAGAAAACACAACATAGAGAGCAATAACACAGTATTTTACCCTGGGAAAACCCTCCTACTTGAGGGAGAAAAACCCAGCAAAATATTCTCTTATAAATCAGAATAATAACAGGCCCTAGAAAGGCTGAATACAATACAATGGATCTGCACTTATATATGGTGCAATTTCATGAATACACAAAGTATTGACTCTTCTCCTTGATGCTAATCTGCTGCTTAGAAAATCGACCTGCTGCTGAAAGAATTCAAACTTAGGATTGAATTGCTTGATTGATCATAAAGTGAGGAGACACCTTCTCCTATATATACAAGCTAAGTGATCTTTCTTTCTAGGACCAACCTAGAAGAATACAAATTTTATTTATAAAACAAAGGCCGACCTGCCTTGAGTTGAATATATTTAGGAGAAAATAGCTCCCGAAGCTACAAAACACTAACACTCCCTCTTAGCTAGGGAGGTATTTTCAAATATCCTTGTCATGGAGTCTCTCAACAAGACGACCACAATGGCTACACCCATTTGTGGAAAAACACATCTCAGTCGCAGAGATGGACAAGGGCTCGTCATGGAGTCTCTCAACATGACGTCCACAATGGCTACACCCATTTGTGGAAAAAACACATCTTAGTCTCAGAGATGTACAAGATATCCTCATTGTTGACGTAACAACTAACACCTCTGGAGTGCAAGTTGGTACGGACAGCTATGCACACTGCGTGATGAGTGCTCTTCAAATTAGGAGGGGAAGCTCCCTCGTTGTGCAGACAAAATGTTTGAAAAAGTAAACTAAACTAATTCCTATCTTTTTGTCTCAGCTAAAAGAGGCACAAGGTTTGCAATAAACTTTGAACGTTGCAGCCAAGGATTTTTTGGTTTCACAGGACTTAGCTACAACTCAAAACTAACTAACTTAAACTATCCAATCCCCTCAAGAAATCAGAGCATGAGGAAACGGAGTGGGAATGATTTATACGATAACTTCTAAGACAGGATTTCCAAGGAGGTGATGACACCTTTTCGAGGCGTAGGCTGAAAGAAAAGTTATTGGCAACAACATCAGACGATGAACTCTACTTTTGAATTCCCAAGGAGGTGACGGCATCTTTCCGAGGTGTAGACATGAAATAAGCTCATTAACACAATAACAACGAACGATAAGCCTTAATTCTAAATTCCCAAGGAGGTGACGACACCTTTCTGAGGTGTAAATATGAAATAAGCTTATAATCACAAGAACACAAAAACAATGGTCATCCAACCAAAGTGAACAGATACAGAATAGCAATATTACAGGCAAATTTGGCTCAACATATATTACTATCGCGTGCAAAAGTTATTTACAAATGAGCAAAAACTCTTATTTATAGACATCAAAGGTGTAGGGAACCCTAAAATCACCTTTAGTCAACTACAGTCTTGCAATGCATGCAAGATTTTATTATTAAACCCTAATAAAACAAACTATACAGTTAACTGGAAAGCTACCATTAGTTAACCAAAACATCTAATCTAAATGGACAATGTGCAAACGTCCTTATTGAAAGCAAGTTAACTAGAACACTACCATCAGTTAACGAAAACCCTAAAAGAAACTCCAAGTGAACATAGATAATCCCAAAATAGACATGCATGAGATGTGGGAAAACGAGTTAACTTGGAAAGAAGCGTCAAATTAATTGTTGTGTCTAATGTCTATCCTGAGAGGTGGGAACTGAAGTCTACTAGCCTTGATCTTGAGCAACTAACCCCTCCACAAGGTTGTTGACTGTATCATTATCAAGAGCATCACATGTTCTAACTGCCAATTCACTACTTGTCAGCAACTCAAGCAATCTTGGAAATCTCCACACACTTAAACTGGCATTTCATTGACTGGTAACTTTGGCTGCTCCATAACTGAAGTGATGGCCACTGTTTCTTCTACAGCTTTATGCTTCTGACGCTTCTCACATTTTTCACGCTTTTCTCTATGGAAGAGTGTTGCATGACGAAACTGCGAAGTTTGACCATGAACACTCTGGGTGTGAGAAATGCAAATGAACTTGCTGCACATGCAAAATTCCAATGGTATCAACCCTCTAAACCGGCCTTGGAAGACAATCAGCTATACGAGGCATGAAACCATATGGACTTGAGTGACTACGCCTGTCAACCCTCTGTATGCACT